>VWYI01042088.1:8278-35533 GCA_013399455.1 Anthoscopus minutus
GTCAGCATACTTGTATGAAGTGAATGGAAGAGATTAGTTAGACATTTCAGACTTAATATTCATTTCACTGTAACTGTCACTCAGAAGCCTTTTTGTAACATTAAGCTGGCATAAGATCAATGGCATAACAAAATATGACTGACAGCATAGCAGTAAAAAAAAATACATGCACTTATTTATAACAAAATGGTAACTGTCTCAGAAACATGTTCCCTGAGAGCTGATTTATTGCATGTTTCATCACCTATTACCACAAGAAGCGTCAGAATAGGATGATACAATAGTCAAAACTGAAGTAAAAATGTCAGCACATCATGTGCCAGGTATAAAATAATGGATTGGTGAACAGATCTCAAGGTGAGACAACTTTGCATGTAGACTAAGATTCATCTCCTCATATGCTTGAAATATTTCTTAGCCTTTTTAAAACATACTTAAAGAAAAATCAACAGAAAGATTTGTTCAAAATGTAGTCCCTGCATTTGTAGCATCAAACTTCAAGGCTTAATTGTCTGTCATGAAATGTTTTTTCAATGTCATAGTAGGAATAATTTCTCAAAATATATTTTATTTCCCGTTGTAAGTTCTAAAATGTCTTTCCAACTGTACAACAGCCCAAGTATGGGCTGTTACTTAGGTAGCTTTTGTACAACTTTTTTTCTCTGCATTTTGAGGGTGGAAGTACGCAAACAGTTGTGCAGGAGTAGTAGAGCACATGCCCTGCAGCCAAAATATCTTTCAGACACAGAACTAGAGTGAGCACTGTATGCCCAAGGGTAAAAGCTCAGGCAGGGGATTACCTGCAGTTAATCCTCTGCCTCTGTAGAGTAAGTATCACTACCCCATCACCTTCTTGCATACACCATACTATTCACTGTTTGTACCCATCTTTTCTTCATTATAATGGCCACTCATTATGTAACTTGTGATCCAAGTATCAGAGACTTCAGACAGGAGAAATCAGATAGGTTCTTAATATGCCGCACAACCTCTTCAAGTGAAGAAGGGTGCTACAGCACCAACCACCACCCAGTTAGCACACATTTAGTAATGCATCATCACATTTCCATATACTCCAGATTTTGTAGTCTGGACAGCTTTAGTCTAACATACATGGTCAGCTGTAAATAAAAGCTCTAGCCATCTGTTTTCTGGAGAATATTCTTTGACAGCTGCAGAGTCACTTCCTTTCCCACTCTAACAGTTAGGTGTTTTGCCAGTGTGATTACTGGCAAACAGCATACAGGAACAAGGAAAATAATTGTTCAGGGTATATTTGGGAAACTGATAAGAAATCTCATTGCTGTTAGAACACTGTGCTAGCTTTAATCTTTGTTTTCAGAAGGCAATACTGCTCCAAGAAAAGAAAATCATGTGGGTCTGGAAGTGAAGGGAAAAGGCCCAAAAGGAGCTTTGCCCTCTTTCTTGTTTAGACATGAACATAGCCATGTTTATGATGTATTTATATATCACAATAATGATATATAATAATAAATATATATTTTTATATATATGCATACATATACATAATAATATTTAGTGGTTTATATATACTGTTTAGATAGGGTATGGAAAAAAATCAGCTTAGGGACAAATTCAGGGGCTTTGCAGTTCAAAAAGCTGTGGCCTGGCCATATACCTATGTGTTTGCATGTGCATGCAGATGTTAAGACAACTCTCTTCCAATAGACAGCTAAAGAGAAGGATGGAAATAATGCCCCTCCTTGTTGGTCTGCACACTGTCTACTAGGTGCAGAACAAGAAGTAGTAAATATAGAACTGTAGCAAAGGATCTGGAGGTCATATGTTAGCAAAACTTTCCACAAGTAATGATAGCACTGGAAGCAAGAGCCAGGGGGAAGATGGGAGAGAGTCATAATTAGAGGATTTTAAGAATAGGTGGGAGAAGCAACTGTCAGAAATTACATGCCAGCAACAACCATCAGAAATGCCATGGGGCAGGCAGCTGGATTTGGATGACCTCCTGAGATGGCTTTCAAGCAGTTCTCCTTTAATGGGTCTGTGATTCGACTGTAACAGAATCAGCTTAAAAGGGAAAACTGAATGTTTTCAGATCTTGTGACTTTCACAGCACTGTCAAGGCAACCAACAATCCTCGATGATATGGCATTTATTTTCTGAGAGCACTGGTCAGATAAGGTTCACTGACAGGTTTGCTAAGGAAATAAATAAGTGACAACTTCAAGCTTTCCTGAAAATGTCTACAAAAATGTGACAGCTTCTAAAATATCCTCCTGGTCTTTTAAGATAAAATCCTTTTGTTCAGTGCAATGCCCAGTTTTCACTGGGCAGCAGGAGCTAAAAGTAAAGGTTTGTTTACATGATTCTCAGGTTTCACTTTATATGCAGTGGTGGCACAGGAGAAAGTAGAGCCTGTTTCCAAGAAGGCAAATGGAATCTTGGGTTGTGTTTGGAAGAGCATTGCCAGCAGGTCAAGGGTGGCAATCCTGGTCCTCTGCATGGTCCTGGTGAGGCCTTCCTCACCTGGAGTGCTGTGTCTGGTTCTGGGATCAGCACAAGAGAGACACAGAGCTCCTGGAGCAGGTCCGTCAGAGGGCTGTGCAAGGGAAGCCTCTCTCATACAAGGAAAGGCTGAGGGAGTTGTTTAGCTGTGAGAAGACACAACTGAGAGGGATTCTTATCAGTGTCTATGGGTATCTGAAGGGAGGACCAGGATGGACCTGGTATAGAGGATGGACCAGCCTCTGCTTGGCAGTGGTGCCAAGCAATAGGACAAGGGACACTGGGCAGGAACTGGAGCACAGGAAGTTCCACCCAAACAATGTGGAAAGCTTTAGTGAGAGGATGACTGAGCACTGGAACAGGCACAACAGAGAGGTTGTGGAGTCTTCTCTGTGGACATATGCAAAACATGTCTGAACACACGCCTGAGTAATGTACTCTGGGGACCCCTGCTTGAGCAGGGAGCTTGGACTAGCTGAATGTTAGTGATCTCTTCCAGATCTAAACATTCTCTGATTCTGTGATTGCTTACAGAGGGTAATTGTACAGTCCAGCTGTAATTAAAGGGAAGAATCTTGAGCAGCAACTAAAGGTACACATTTTGGTGAAGGGGAGTTGCCACTGCCTAACCGAATTAGCAGAGCAAGCATGGAATGAGAGAATGAAGATCCTGGGACTGATCCTGTCCTGTACTAGACACTCTCAGTTCCCTTCCCTGTTGTTCAAACATGAATTCTGTCATTCTCTTGCTGGACATATGTTTTTAAAAAGCATCTTAGATATACAAAAAAGAAAAAAAAGTCCTTCTATGAGCACAGGGAAACATTTTGCCATTCCAATAATAGAGTCAATTCTTTGGCATTAAAAGGGCACTTTGGTGAAGGGCTCTTAAAAGCCAGAGTTGCTGCTGATAACGGCATGTTCTGGGAGGAAGAGGATGGAAGAGTTGCATCATCAGGATTAGCTGCTTCATAAAGTATTCAGGCCTCTCACTGAGAAACAGTCACTATGATTTGCACTGCCCTAACACCTGCAAGGATTCCTGGTGCCCTACAAATTGTCTGCTTTACTAGCAATGGGAGCAAGGACTGTGCAGAAAAGAGCTGCACCGTAAAAGCATATATGTAAAGCAGGCTGTTGGCAGTTGTTTCCTGTTTTTCAGAGGGAATTGTTTGTTATATGCCACTGGGTGAATTTGCTACAGGTACTACTAACTCTCTTGGGTACCTCATTCTGCAGTGCACTCACATGCTGCAGTACTCTCTGTTTCCAGCTGGTGTCAGGGGATGATTCACTGATGTTGCTCAAGAACTCATTTGGCAATAAACAATAGGATGCTGATTAGATCTGTGTTATTCTGGGTCCTTTATTTACCAAGTAAAAAAAGTAAATAAATTGGCCAAGTCTTTTATTTCCTGGAGCACAACATCTGACAGTTCACCTAGAGGAGACAATGAACTTCCTCTTACCATGAAGATTAAAATCCCAAAAACATGTCTGAGGCAGCTGCATTTGTGTGAACTACTTTCTGAGACACTTGATAATGAGAAAACCCTTTGTGTACCCCTTACCTATGGTGTTACAGATCACAATTGTCCTTGGATTTCCTAAAATCTTAACAGAAGAAAGAAGTAACCTCAAAATCTACAGCCTCTAATTTCTGCATCTACTGGGAATGCATTTGCAAGAAATAATTTTGCATGCATTGTTTTTAAAATAGTACAAACAACACTGTGGGCAAAGTGAAGACTGGTATCACCTGGAAGTCACTTGGATGTCTCAGCATCTTGAATGTATTTGCCTGATATGTTCCTGGGCATACTCTCTTAAATGGCTTTTCTGAAGCTGTTTTCCCTCTACAGTGTGGAGTAGAAAACAGTCAAATATATTCATGAGCAACTCTAATTCTGTGGTAGAAAACTGCCATCCAGTGACATCCAGTGTCAGCACCGAGGATAATTTTTGCCAGTTTTTAGCAGAATGTCTTCACAAACCTTATGGTACTGAAGGCAAGTGCTTGAAAGCATACTTCAAAGCATTAAAAGAAATTAACAACAATTGCTGCAACAAAATCCCATGGTAGATACTCACATTGAAAACCTTTGCTGTCTTCGTATTAACAGGCTAATCATATGCTGAAACTGACCATAGTAGCAGAAACAGAGATGAAATCCTTTTTATGCTCTAGCAGTTAAAAACTCCAGGCATTCTCCTAGTTTGCTTTTTATTATACTCTTAAAACAAACATTAAATAGGCATATAGTTCATTTACTGTTAGGCAGTGTTAAATAGACAAAATATTCATCTGGACATCAAATTCATATATATGTTTCAATTTAATTTAAGGTTTTATTTGTGAAAATCCTTTACTGGAAAAGTAGTGAACTTGCTCTTTTGGAATTTCTGGTTTTGTTGGGTAAAGAAATTTGCCACATGGCAAGTAGTAGGCATTTATAGGGAGCTGTTTCAATGCTTATTTCAGACTTTCTCCTCAAAGACAGGAGAGACTTGCACTTTCACATGAAATTTTTATACAAGAGTCTGTGTGTTTATTATGTCTGTTATCTGTTCTGAACAGCCTTTAAAACAAAGACTGGACCATATCCAGCAGAGACTAAAGAAAAGAGAGTTTAGTATTGCTTAAAACCAAAGCATCTAAGCCATGTGGAGATTTCCATTGCTGTCTCTTAGATAAGTGCTTGGCAGTCAAGAGGCTCCCTCAAGCTTCTCCAGGTTAACTGCACCTTTTGAAGCACTTGGAAAGCCACTACCTTTAAGACTATTAAGTCAGGTAGGGGAAGAGAACGAATTTGTTCTGAAAGCAAAGACAGTACGGAATTCCAGAAACAGGAGAAATCCATTTCTATAGAGAAACTGTCCTGTAAGTATGTGGATGGATGTGGATAGATATAGACTCTTTCATATGTATATTTATACGTAAATGTATAGATACACGTCGGAAGAATTTAAGATATCGCACAGGTATAACACAAAATATTACTCGGCAGCTACTGTAAAACTAACAGGTTTTCTCTGGTATTTTATGTTCTTCATCTAGATTTATGGAGCAGAACATATGTCAGTCAAACACTGCCTTTTCAGAGTAACAGTAACTTCAAAGTATTCAAAATATGTTGTGCAAGGCAATAGTGAGCTATTTAAGAGATATTTTGCATAAAAGTCTCTTTAGGAGCCATAATTCTCCTAATGATATATTTAGAACTTGATTCAACACGGCTTTGAAAGATTTTACATACAAATTTTTATAAACAACATCAAACCATTTCTATTGGAATTCTATTTGAAACTCAGTAACTGCAAAATCTTACATCAGTAGTTTGATTATCCAATTAGTAACTATCCTCAGAGTATTATTTTCTGTATTCCAGATGCTTTTTTAATGCAACACTGAATGCAGCATGCTCCAGGTTTTAAAGCATAAGTCTCTAACATTTTCTCTAGCTTTGGGCACTGAAGTATTACAGGAACATTTTTCAGCAAACTGTAAACAAAACACAGGGACTAAGCTGTTAAAATATACGGTGTGTGGGTAAGAACGCATTTACTGCTTGCATGCAATCATTTGGATCTTGAGTGGCAAATGAACAGTGTCCTGTCTGTAGAGCACAAGTGACAGAAAGACATCTTGGGGATGCCGGCTGCCCTGTGGCCTCCCTGATCACCAGAGGGAGACAGAGCGTGTAACATTTTAGGATAGTGCTGGAAGTGGCAAGCAATGCTCAAGGAAAAGGTAGTATGAGATTATGCAAGTTTCCAAAACAATGACAGATATGAGTAATAATGAGACTTCACTGCTCAGCTCTGTTTTCTTTTGGGTGGACATGCATTTAACAGGAGACAGATGAGTAACTTTCTACCAGCACAGGACAGAATATTTCTGAATATAGGCAGACTTACTAGTAATCATTTTGTTTTATTCTAAGTTAATGAAATACATATGTAAACACAAATGGTTTGATGAAATCAGCACAGAAGCATGTGCATATGTGCTTTTTGGGGTGCTACCTTGTTGAGAGAGAATGAAAGGGGTGTTTGAGACCCCATCTGCACACCAGAGAGAACCTGTTGTTAAAAAGGACATGTCTACAATGATATCTAATTATTTCAAAACTTCTTAATATGATGTAAATTTTGGTGGAGAGAATACTGAGAAGTACATTCTCTTTTATAGCCACAGTTTTTGTAATTAACCTGTGTTACAACAAGGCTGAAAAGACAGCAGAGATGATCTCCGCCTGACACCTGCAGAGCAGTGAGATCATCCTGTGGATGATGAACTCAAGCCTTTACTGTTTCATCAGCCAAAATAATGATTTAGAAGTCTACAGTGGCTGTAGCAATGACTGTTGGAAAAAATCTAGCAGCCAAAAATCATGGTACTGCTCCAGGCAATAACCAGCAGGTCTCAGAGGCCTCATAATTACCTGGATGAGATGGCTTCTCACAGGTCCCATAGCTAATCAACATCCTCTGCTCTCAAGAACTTGCATTTGCTAACTGCCTATGCAGCTAAATTTCTTCATTCTGCTTTCTATCTTACTTTATTGAAAGGAAAGGAAAAACTGGCAACTTAATGATTTGCAAGCAGTTGGGCTGTCAGACAGTTTTTCCCTGAAAGCCCATTCAGTGTCATTTCCCTGACATGTGTTGGAGCAAAACCATTCTGTAATGGTCAGGATAATGTGGACTCTCAAGTATTCCGTATTCCAAAACACACACAGAAAATCTATCACTTCTTCTGTGTACCACCCATGATTGCAGGAGGAATGGATTCCCTGCACAGCACTCATTTTAAGTTGCAAAGTACAAATAGCTTTTATCTGTCCAATCGCAGTGGTACAAAAAGTTATTTGAAGTATAGGGGAGAAGAAGGAAAGATACTGAAGCTTCAAAGCAAAAAATAAAAGCACAGCAAGGTAAAAAAATTTTTTTTTTCAGATAGCTCATTTTTTCTGTTCAAAATAGCACCTTCATATATGGCTGTGGCCTTGGCTCATTTTGGCTATTGCTGTTTTAAATTTAGTGTGGAAAAACTGTCCCACATACCAATTCTATGAACCTTTTTTTTTGTAGCAGTGAAATAATGCCATTTCTTGATCAGTCAGGCCAACAGGATTACCTGGGTGTTGATTATTTGGGTTTGGCTTTACTGAAAGTTTTTCACATTTCAAAATAAGCTGAAATAGATAAGCAGACACATACTGTTCTCTTGTTCTGTTTCCTCTCAGATACATCAAATTTGTGCTGGTTCTCTCTAGCAGAATGAATTCTATACAGTGGCCAGAGAAAAGAAGCCATATATATTTCTACAGATAGGACATACACTAACATGAGCATTACCTGAAATGAAATTTACTCTGCTAAGTGCATGGTCTGCTTTAGGAAATCTCTGTTAGTGCAAACAGAAACTTAAAACAGGGAAAAGACCTTTTCAAGAAAGCAATGGCCTAGGTTTACATCTATTTTGAGCACCCATCTTAAGATCATTTAGAAAATATATACTACTATTGTTTTTATTTCATCATGTCTTTTCCTCCTTTATTTAGTCATTTACACAGTATCCATCATGATAAAATTTAACCATCTGTACTATGTCACATGGATCAAATACTCCTTCTAATGAAGTTCCTTGGGAATATTGTCATTAATTTCCAGCTATACTGGGAATTTTTCCCAGTGTTTAAAATTAAGTAATGTCTTTCATCTCCAGAGATCTTCAGAGTTTCTCACATGCTGTGGATCTGCCCTCAGTCATACTCAATTCTCCAAAGAATTTGCCTCCAGTGATGTGATTTAGGTTTTAGTTCAGCACATGCAGTGTTGCGTGTGTATATATAATGTTTTTATATCAAAAACCAAACACCTTTTGTGTGAGTGCTCGAGCCTGTACATGCACAAAGGCAGGCTGTGTGTTTTAAAGAGCCATTGTTTCATTTACTGGCAGAGCGTAACACGGGAGAGGCTGATGGGAGGCAATGGAAATATTAACTATTTTGGCACCAGAGTCAGGAGATAGCTGAGATCCAAAGAAGCAATTTGATGCTTTTTCACCATCTGCAAAAGGATTTTTCTCAGCTGGTTGGTACAGGCAGCTGCAGACTGTGAGCAAGCTCATGCCTGTGTCTGTCTCATAGAGCTTCCTGCTGTAGTTGCTGGAAAGCCCATTTTCTTTCTCTGCAGTTTCAGGCAACTTTGCTAAGGAAAGACCATGACAGCATGAAAGTAGAACATATAAAATCTTCCTGTGAGAGACTAACTTCCAAAAACCAGTTTTATTCCTTTTATTTGGTTCTTTGACTTAGAAAAAAAGTTGCTATTCAATTGTAATAGGAAACTACTAATAACCTTTCTTCAATATCCATGATTCTTTTTGGAATCTAAACCTCACCAGACACTAACAGCAGCTGAACTTGTACTTTACTTTCATCTGTGTTCTTTCTCCATTCTTCTTCTAGAGAGAAGGAAGGGTTAAATCCACATCCTCACAGAGGAGTAATAGTTCTGCCGAAAAGACAAGTCACAACCAAACTATTTAATTGTAAACGTCTCACTGAAGAATTGGTACACGAATGAGACATGACTTCATCCTTTAACCTACATGCTCCACTGGTCTAGGGAACCCTGGTGGGTTTGGCCCATTTTAGTCATAGTTGTCATGGGAGATCCTTAATGACTTAGTAAAGTAGCTTAAAAAAATCTCCATACAGAATCCAGCATATGGTATATTTATTGGCAAATGTTAATCCCCCCAGGAACAAGTTCTGTAGTAACAAATGATGAATTATGTGGCTTCATAAGCACTCATGTCATCAAATGCACCACTGACCTTTTTACATTTTCTGGGGGATTTTCTGCTGTATGCAGTTTCTCTGGTTTGGAAGTGAAGCAGTTTAACACTGTGTACTGAAGGAAACAGGTAATCAATAATTTCAGTTTTGGTTACTGAAAAAGGTAAATGAGGCTCGTGTATCTGTTGGGCAAGTAAGCAATATAGGGTTTAAAAAAGCTTAAGCAGGACCTAAGAGAGAACTGAAATACTCATAGTACAAGGACACAATGTAGACTTCCTTTACAAGAGAAAAGAAGAGTAGGCCAGTGTTAAAACACACTGTGGTTAACACCAACCGTGACAGAGTTTAAAAAAAAAAAAAGACAATTTCAAGCATGTTTTCTGAGGGCAAGAAGCTAAGCTAGGAAAATACTTCACTCCACTGAACTAGTCTGTTTTGAATTTTAACAGGAGATGGCCACAAGGTAAGTCTGCAGTTAGCAACCAGTAACCAAGAGGATGAACTCCCATTGCAGTTAATCTGAGGGATTGTCTGAGTCTGTTGCCTGGATCCTGTGATTATAATTTTGGTCTTGGGCTTGTTTGGAGGTGAAAACTCTAGGAACTGTACTAAGAGAGAAGGCCTGCCTGACTGAAAAAGGGAGCTGAAGATCAGGATGCAGTCCTACCTGCTCCTTCCCATAACTTGAGACTTATCTGCGCACAAGAACAGTGTCTGAAGCACCATTTCAGTAAAGTAAGATTGCTGTTGAAACCAGAACACCTTTTCCAGCAGAAGGTTTTCCAAAACTAGCATTTTAGGATCGATAGAAGGAAGCAGCCATTACTACAAATATGTAACACACAGGCCAGTGTATACAGTGTACAGTCAATGCTGCACACAGGTAACTGGCTACAATACAGACAGAGCTTTGACAATAAATACTTTCTTTTTCTAATTGGCTATAGACCATGCTAAATTCAAAACTAAACTCTTTGTTGAGCCAACTGATGAATTTGAGTTCATCTGTTCTTAACTTAATCACTACTACAAGTGCTTTACCCAACAAGAGCTGCTATCAGGTAAGGCAGCCCCCAAGGAAGAAATTGAACCCCTATTTGGCAAGGTGCATCTGCTGCCAAGTGAAACAAAGGAATCCATAGCTACAATGATAATGTAGTTGGTTTTGGTCCTGGCTTCCCCCTGTTGCTCTGCCCTACAGCTGAGATGAACTAATAGAACACTGTATTGCAATGCATACATCCAGCTGTGGACAGATAGCTGTTGGAAACACTGTTTATCCCTATGGCTGCATCTGTAGAAGGCATGTAAGTAAACATATAGTTAGCTTGATTTTAAGTCACTTGTGTAGTAGATACCAGCACAGTTCTAAGGAATGGCTAGTATTAGTTTGCTGTGTGTTGTGCTATGTGCCACTAAAATTTGTGCTAGGAACTGTTCAGTGAAATAGTTCAGTGAAGTAGACAGAGGGAAATAGTGAATTGCTGGCTGGACGACCATCACTGGTTTTCTTTTTTTTTTCATGTAAATCCTATGGGGCTTTTCTCCATGGCTTGTCTGGGCTGCACCATGCTTCACTGTAGAAGTGGAACAGACTGCAAGTGGAGCTGAGCTAAAAGTGCCACCTTCTCCATTTTTGTGAAAACTGACCATAACCACAGAAAGCTGTCCAGAAAGCCGTGCAATTCTGCAGTTTCTTTCCTATCTTATCCTCAGGATGCCCATACAGATCCACAGGGAATGTTCACCAGAGATCTGTCAACCATCTTTCTGATCCCTGTTGCTCACTCTCAAGCCCCAAAGTAAGTAGATGCTTTGTCAGCACCACAGCAACAATCCTGTAGGCACCACTAACCTAAGAAGTATGAGACAAACAAAGTAGACCAGCACAGGCACACTGGAAAACACAGTAATTTAAGCACATTGAATCACTTGGGGCTGGGGTTGCCAAGAGAATTTTTGGGCCATGAGAACATTTATGCATGCTGGGCCTGGGCTGCCTTCTCCATCCCATCATGACTTCCAGCCCTAATTGATTGGAACTGCCAAGCCTGGCTGCCAAGCAGAATATTTTTACAATCCTGGTTCTATTTATGCACTGACAAATACAAAAATTTGTGTCAGAAAAGAAACCGTGAAGCAGAACTGCAGAAAAAGAAAGGAATTGGCAGAGAGGACTATGAAATGATGAACAAGACACTTAAGGGTGGTACCACATGTTAGTACTGTGCCTGGTGCAAGTGAGTGCTGAGAGCACCTCTAGAAACATGCCTGTACAGGTCTCTGAAACACCCTTTGGCAAGATGTTTTATTTTGAAATGTGCACTGGCCTCTGCTGGAGATGAACTTGCTTTTCTGCTTTCAGTCTTGCTCAGAAACAAATGGCACCCACATTTATCACCTTTATCACAGCATTTTAAAGCATGGAACCAAACCTAATACAAAATGAAAACCAGGAAGGATCTCAATAGAAGCAGAATGTTTTTATTGTCTATGACATAAAAGGAAACATATTTTGGAAAAAAGGCCCTCTTCTTCCTCAGGCAGCAAGATAGCCTTTTCAGCCACAGAGAAAAAGGTAGTAGGTCTTGGCTTGATTTTTTCTGCTAGACAGAAGAATTGGTGCATGTCCACTAGTTATAGAGGAATCAGTTTGGATGACCATCACTTTCTTAAGGCTGTTTTTGCATCAGAACTTGACAACCCAGGAATTTATTAGAGCTGACCCAATCTAAAATATCTTCTCTCTTTCATTGCTACTTAAAAAAGAGACAAGAATAGTAACTTCTCTCACAACAGCTTCTCAGCTGTTTCTGCTTATGCAATGGCCACAAGCCTTCATGTGCTTATTTGTTATACTTATAGTCAGATGGGGCTGTCTGTCCAGTTACACTTGCTATGCTTTTATGAATGCATAAAGCCTAAGTAGCACACTTGGTAAAACCTGGAGAATATCTCAAGTAGAAGATAGAGAGGTGAGGATATTCTGTAATGTGATGGGTTTTCTTTATCTGAGTTTGGATTCTCTCTGCTTTTGCTCTTTTGCTGTTTGGTATGATGAACTTTGAATTCCTGCCAGTCTCTGAGCTTTCTACTGCAATGATACATCTGCAGCTGCCGATCAAAGAGTACAAGTGAGAACTGGGTGCATTTCCAATATTTGGTAAGGCCTCATCTGAACCCTTTCAGAGGGTTTCCTGACTATGAGCTGCCCATGCAGAGACTGGAAGCAGATACACTTATTAAAGGACAGTAACAAAGCAAGGAGGTTCAATAAGAAGCTGTGTTACTCCTTAAGTAAATACTGCTGCCATCAGCTGGAGGCAGACTGGCCCAGAATTGGTGTAGTAACATCAGTGTCCCTTCTCATAAGTAGGTGACCTGATCTTCTCTGTGACCCATCAGGAGCGTTCTATAAGCAGAACTGCCATATAGTCATTTGTCACTGCAGGGCTGGAAAGATGACTGCTGAGTTCTGCCCTTCTGTCTGCCTCCAGTTATGAAAATTGATTGTGTATTGATTGTATGGTATATTGACTTACTGCTAACATCATAAATAAGGACTGTAAAACTGCCTACTTTTTCATAGCTAAGATGAGGGACTGCCTACACGTGAATAGTGCCCTACCGTTCTGACATCCAGGCTTTTGTAGCACCAACTACGAAGACGGAGAAAAAATGTCCAGCCATCTCATATGACTGACGAGCATCAGACTGACGCGCAGCCAGGTAGGCAGCTGCGGGCACAGGAGGTGAAAACATACGGTGAGGTCACATCTTTCTTCCCATTCAGCCGCGCTGGAAGGAAGAAATGCCAACCCTTGCTTTAGGCGTCCCCCTCTGTCCCGAGGCAAAGCCTCCGGCCGCGTGGAGGAATGCACGTTTCCCTGGAAGCTCGTTTCCTCCAGGAAAGCAGCAGAGGGGGCCCTCGCCCCGCGGAGAGGAATGGCGGCGGGCGCAGCGAGGATGTCCCCGTCCCACGGGGGCGCAGCAAGCCCGGCCGCTCCTCGGCCACTCCGCGCTGCCCAAGCAGCCTTCCTGGTCCCCGCAGCCTTCTTCTGCCGCCTGCCAGCGGGGACCGAGTGAAGCGGAGGAGGGAAATGCAATTTTCATGCGCTGTCCCTGGGTTAAAGGGTGCGCTGGAACGTTCCTGCCGTCGGAGGTAGCGTGCTTGCCCTCTGCAAAAATACAATTAAGCTTAGCAAACCGAGACGGGTTACTGTGAGCACCTGTCTTTTTCCGGGTCTCCCCTCAATCCTTCTTCCCTGCAGCAGGCAATCTGAGAAAATGCCTTTCCCCATCACGCCCAGTGACTTGTGCACGCACGCCTGGTGTTTTCACCGCGTTTACTGCGACGTAGTCGGGTCTCGCATGTTTTTGGAATGGGCAGGCCTGAAAGAGAAAATAAGAGAAATGCAGTGAGATTTAATGGCTTCCTGTGTATCTGGGAAAACCATCCTCAAAGGGTGTAATTTTCTCAGTCTTGTCCGATTTGCCAGGGAAGTAATTTGTTTGCAGCCATCATAAATCAAGAGTTTGAAACGAGGATTCTCCAAAATATTTGTCCTTTGCTTTTCAAGTGTATTGAATGAAAATGGTAAAAAAGATAGAGCTTTCTCTAACAAGGCAGCATTTTTAAAATCTTTTATAGAATCAAAGGAAAGGTAGTGAAGAATTGATTTACCACTCATCACTAGAATTAATTTTATCTCTGAGTCTGATTCAACAGCACAGCATTAATGGCAACAGGAAAGTGCACAAAAGCATTTGAGAGGAAACCACTGTAATGCCTCATCTTAAAGTAAGATCATGATTACAGCCATCACTGCAGAACAGTTTGTTTTAGTAATTATCATTTCCAGAGATTTCATGTTCTCTGCAGGAATAAGAGTGAAGAATTGTTATGTATAGCTCAGACTTCTTCCATTTTTCTTTAACAAGCAAGCACTATGTACCTGATCATAAAATAAAACCAATTCCTGATGCAACAGCCCCACTATTCAGACAGACTCAGAAATGGAAGGAAGAATGAATGGCGAGTGACCCTATTTTTATTTACTTGTGATGTTTAACACTTCCCTGGATTTCTACATTGTGCAATCATCTCACTTTAGGGGCTCTCTTCAGGTGCAATACATTATCTTTAATTCCTCAAATGAGCCAAAAGTTTAATGATGACCTGGAAAATAATTTGTGTGGAAATTGTAACTCCTTCCTTTTTACATTTTTTAAAACCATCAGGGTAATAAATAGACTGCAAGAAAAAAAAAAATAAAAGAGATTAAAAGCACCAGGACATATATAATTCTATTCCAATAATAAGAATTTTTATGCATAAAGGAAAGTTTTGAGAGTCTTGAAGTAGTCACTGGATTATTTAAAAGCTATATATAGTATGCATTTCTGGAGAATTTTTTCTCTGTAGGAAAATGTACAAGGAAAGGCAACATTAGTGCACAGCTGATCTTTATGGAGTACATATTTTTAAGTATAAGGGAAATATCTCTATAGTTTCTAAATATTTTTTTCTGTGAATAATTTTTGCCATCTTTCTGTTTTGAGGATTAGAAAGGTTTGGGTTCTTTGCCAAACACAAGGTGTATAGAGAGAATTATGTTGATTTTATGCTAATGATTCAAATGGAGCCCTCAAATTGTCATAATTTTTGTTTTGTCAGCACAACCTGCTTTGGATAAACAGGGAGAAGCCAGCTGGGGGATGACTGCTGGGGAGGTAGAAATGAGGAAATATACAACTCAATAACTTGAGATTAAAGTTACCTGTCTTCTCCAGAGCTGTGCAGCAAATCCATCTCAGAGAAAGCACGAGAAGATATCACCAAGTTGAACTTACTTATGACCGGCTGAGACAGCAGTCTGCTGCATGCCATAGCACAGCACGGATATACCAATGTGCCCCTAAAATATAAACTCCACAGAGATTGGGATCTAAAACTGGGTTTGTGGCTCCTTGCAGCACTGGAACCTTTGCAGGTCCTTTGTTTTTGTATGGTCCACTACTTACTGTCAACCCCTTCTGTAAGCGTGTTTGTCCACCTTCCTCTCCTCAGGCAGAACGTGTCTGAGCAGTAGTGGCAGAAGTGGAGTCAGGAGAAGACAGAGCAGTCAGGGAAGAGGGAATGCACTACTTTTGGAAGAGCCATACAGAAGCAGACTCTGAACATGGAGAGTGAAATTTTTTCTTTCTGGCTGGAAACACAACAGGTGAAACTAAGGAAAAGCCAGAAATCTAGACCATGTACTTGCAGTCACATGTCTCTGCAATCTTTGGGTGACATCATGTCACCCATCTGCCAGCCTGGAGTCATTTGATGTGCCCACATGTCAGTGGATAGCCAAAAAGCACAAGGAGGCTGGGATTAGGCTGGTAATTATCACCCAGTGATGCTGAACACTGAACAAGTTTCTAGTGACCTTCATGCCCAAACTTTCACTGCAGCCAATGTTTCTAGTGCTTCTCTAAACTGGGTAAAGAAGCAAAGCACTGCTGCTCTCAGTTTTCTGATAAAAGTACAGTGGCAGAGAAGGTATGTGAATCTGACAGCCCTGAAACATCACATCAGCAGTCTTCCCCCTCTCAGGTCCGTGTTCAGTGTTGTACCAGGGTGTAACTTCTGTAACTTTCCCATTGGCTGAACACTAGAGATGCTATGGCCCTCTAATAAATGCGTATCTACCTGGAAAGAGCTACACATTCTTTGATACTTTATGTGTCATCCGTATAATCATGCTTTAGAGATTTTATTTTTCAATGGGTTCTGGTTTTACAATAAGCCCTGTGTGTGGGGAAAACTGGAATAAGCATGAATAGGGTGCCTGAATAATGATCTAGGATCTGGTCTTTCATAGCATTCAGGGAAGCCATCCTTTTCTGACTTGCATTATGCTGCTGAGATGCTGTTACTAACCTGATACTATTTCTTGTCCATCTTGACTAAAAAGGTAGCATTTGATTTGGAAATAGTACATTTTTTATTTTAAATGGAATAGAAAAAAATTGATTTTAAGCCCTAATTGCATACATGTCAAATATCATGTCACTTTTAAAGGCTGTTGTGGGAGCCAACTGGTGTAATTGTATATGGACAGTGTTATCTAATTTACCCTGCTTTATATGATTTACTGGTATGTTTTGCTGTGGGTTGCATTATTTAGTTGTTTGATAATCTCTTTTCTTTCTGTTGTGATTTATGACATGGCATTTCTGCTTGTTTTGTACAGTGTGTTATTTTGTCAATCAAAATCTCTTTGTGCAATGGCAATATACAAAAAAGATAGTAGAGAACAGCCCATATAGTGTATCTAATGTTTACTTTAAACAGATTATTTACGGCAAAATATATCAGAGGAACCAATTTGCAAAGCAATGGTTGGTTATACATAAAGAACAAATGATACAATCAGCACTCTATGGGTTTACTCGTGTATGTTTTGTGGACCTGTACAGTTGTCTAAATGATTAATGGGCACAAAATGAAAACTCTTTTTTCCCTTTTGAGCCTTTGTAATTTTCCCTTTTTTCCCTGACACTGGAGTCATATCCTCTGTCTTTGCTGCATCACATCTCATCTTTCTAGCCTTCTCAGGGACAGAAAGAATACATTCAGGGCCTGGCCGTTGCCTTTCCCTGCTGCAGGCTGGGGAGGCACAGAGAGTTTTATCTGGTTTGGTGGCTGTTGTATCCCTGCGGCACAGTGTGGAGGCTCCGGAGCCAAGGGCAATAACGGCTTGGAAGGCAGCCTCTCTGGTATAATAATAAAAGGTTTTCCCCCATGTGAAAATATAGGGAGTCTTCTCCCATAGCTCTTTGCACAGCTATTTTAATGTACCCCAGTTTACTATACCCAGTTAGTCTCTTGGCTGTCCCTCCCCTTTTTACCTTGTATGTCTTTCCCCTGGGAAGTTTCCCTTCCCTGGTTCCCCATTGGCCCCAGTTTGGTGCAATCCCCCGCCCCTGTTCCCCATTGGTTCCCCCTCTCCCTAACCCCGCCTTTGCACCACTTTCCCTTATCCCTGTTGGACCCTGACCCTCTGGTCCGCCCACCTACACCCTATATTATCCTGGAGCCTCAGGCTATCCCTGCCTTTGGCCCCTGGTTTCCCCTGCAGTGGTGGCTGGCAAACCCCTCTGCCATACAAATGTCCCTCTCGTGGTTCCATGCTGTGAGCCGAGTGCGCTGGAGAGCGTGGGGAGTGTCTGCTGCCCGGCTGAGCGGCTCCCTGCTGGAGGTGGCTTTTGGGAGGTAGCATCACCCTACCACCTGTGCACAATGCTACAACACAGAAGATGAACAAAAAGAGGATAGAATGAGTCCTAACGGTTCAAGGCTGTGTGCTCAAGAGCCTATGTAAGCAAGCCGAAGGCAAGATGTATAATACATGAACTGTAGTCCTTAATATGTCCTAGTGGGATGAGAATTCCAGTGCTCCATTTGATTGCTTTCTACACAATTATCAAAATTTGGAGTTCATAATACTTAATTTTACAAGTTCTCTACCGATCACTTACTGAATTCTTTACTTAAGAGAAATGCCAGAATTTACTGAAATGAAATAAAATGCACTTTAGACTTGTGAAACATATTGTTTGCTATGAACTCTCCAGCGAATATGGCAGTGGAGTGACAGCAATACTAATACCATCATACAAAATGGAAATATCAATATGTAAGTTAATTCTTGAAAGAAATTTTCAATTACAGTGTTTTCCATTTTATTAGAACCAGTTCTTCTAAGATAGGCACTCATTCAGAAAGTCAACTTGAGTACTAAGCACTTGAATGATGATGCATAGTACATGCAAGCAGCCTTCATAGATAGCTGCAGAGGGCTTAAAGTGTTAAATTAGTGCTGCTGGGTTTGTACCTGTATGATTCATGACACTGTTCCCAGCAAAAGCAAAAATCAAATTGGCTTCTGAAGACTTAAATTCACCCATGATATTCATTTAGCAGCTTAAACTTTGGATCTTTGACTATGACCTCAGTTATTTACATATGATTTAGTTGTCAGCATGGCATAATCAGGACTTCAAATGGTTACAAAGAAAACTAAACTAAATTGTATTTCATGAGAGGGAGAAAACCTGTGTGAAGTAGCTTAGGAATGTGGAGCCTTTTTGTTGATTTCAAAGGGAATGTAAAAGAGTACAAGGCTGCATGAAGTGTACTCTAAATCTTTAATACTTCTCATATATTTGTCATGGGGAAAAGAGGATCTGTTTTAAGAAATCTTGCCCAAAAAAAAAAAAAAAAAAGAGAGCATGAGAAAGTGCAGTTCCCACCCCAGCTGCGAATTGGTATTTCCGGGTTAAGTGACCAGAAGGCTTTATGGCCCTTCTCAGAATTACAGGTTTACATGCTTTCTTTCTCTGTCTTTATCTCTGCATTCACAGGCTCATTGGATGCTAGCTATTTAATGAAAAGATGACAATTTATTCACTTGAAACAAGAAAACTTGGCAGGTCCAGATGACGCTAAAATTTACAACGTAAACAAGAGCAAGACAGAAAATAAATAAATACTTCACATCAAAGCTTCTAGTGAGAGTATCCTTATTTTTATAAAATATCTAGAAAGGGCATTTTTTAGGGAAATGAGAAGATAAGAGGTGCTGGTTTAGATGGGGAAATAAACATTTACTCTATTTTGTTATCTTCCAACAAAATGCAAAAATTCAAAAAATTAACTGTGGAGGCAGTGTTCAGCGTGTCTATAAATCAAAGGCTTTCCTTTAATCCTTTACTAATCCCTTACTTATCTTGCCTACTGTACATGCATTGTTAAAAATGATACAAACAGAGCAAAGACACACAGACATGCTGAAGGAGTTAAATTCCAGTATTTCAAATACAAAATGCAGAATGCCCACCACTGAAAAAGTTTTTGAACTGACCCAGGCATAGTTAGTTTCAAGATTAATAAAACATTCTTTAAAATTATGATAAAGACAAAAGATTTGTAAAAATAAGGTAATGATAACCTTTGGATTATACCAGTGCACTAGATTCTCAATTAATTTGGGGATAGGTAACAGAAATGTCATTCAAATGCTTTATTTTTATGGGTATTTTATGAGAGAAATTCAGTTAATATATTTATCTTTTGCTATAAAAACACTTCTAATAAAAGAACAGAATTTAGTCCCTAAGTAATATTCCAGTTCTTTTTTGAAATTTAGTTCAAGATGAATGTTGTTGAAAATAATATAAATTATTGGCAGTGACACTGCTTATATCTGAAGCGCAGACTATTCTTGGTGATAATGAATTTGACATTTGAGTGTTCCAGAGACCTGCAGTATTTTCTTAAAGCACACAATGCAACTGGAATTTTCAGTCTGCAGTGTTTCAGACAGTTCAAAAGAGAAATGACTACAGAATTGAAACACAACTTTGTTTAGCTTAACCTTGTGATTTGTTATTTTTTATAAACTACTCCAATCATCTTGATTTTAAAATTGAAGAGAAAAACCTTTCCAGATATGACTTTTATAATCAAATGTTGTGATGCCACATGCTTTAGTGCATATTTTAATGGCTAAATGTGAAGGATTATCAAGTCATCAAGTACAGAGAGTCACAGTGTCTGTGACTGTATTATTTAATCCTAGATATTTCTCTGGAAACTTTTCACCACTGTTCATTTTGTGTATGATGGTGATGCTGGAGGAGGTGTGAAGCGCAGTTAGGAAAAAAATAAACTAAAAAAAGAACCAAACAACCAAAAACCCAAACCAAAAGAACCAAAACTCTTTAGAGACTGGATAAATAGTAAGAAGCATGTTTAATACAACTAATTTATAGATGAATGTGGTGCCAAGCTAGAATACATTAACAAGGTAAGGCTGCAGGGCCTCTAGGTAAGATAATATATTGCTTTCATTAAAAAGCAATCTGCATGGACCATATCCACTAACACTGGAAACTCTGCAGCTGTCACCTTTATCAGGGGAACAAGAGCAAGCCACTACATTTTAATCACTGGAGTTTGTCAGGAACGAAAAACAGCCAGCTTCCCACAAATCAACAGACATGTATCCTGATAAGGAGAGTGAATTGGAAAAGGACAGCTACACCCCACACTACACCACCTATTCTGCAGTGATCAAAGCACTGTAATTGTAGCAGATAAATCTACAGAATTAGGCTCTGGGATGAAACACCCGTCTTTTCACAAAACAAATGCAGGTTTATTTGAGTCATCTGTGACATATTTAATTTTTTAGTTTGAGTATTCCCAGTACTTGCCACAAAGGAAACAAGAAAGAAAAATAGGATGCTTGTATCCAAAATCTAGTAGCATTTTTTCCAAAATCTCTTTTCTGGTTGTAATACAGTAATTAATATCAGAACTGCTGGTACTGGGGTATTTTGCATAGCTCTGACAATGAAATTAAAAATGGTTATTTATTAATACTCATAGTCTTTGAATTTTTCATATCTGATACACATGAGAGCAGAGACTGATTTTCAATGACAGATAATTATTGCTCAAAGAGAAAGCACTGTGGAATTGAAAGGGACAATTCCTGGGACAAGAAGAACTTGAAAATTCTTGTACAAGACATATTACAAGAATCAAATTTTAACTTCAAGTGCAATCATATGACAATTTTATTTTAGGCACTGATAGCAGATGTGACCCCTATAATGGTTAATACAAGGTTTCCTGTCATGAAAGAAGTATTAAATAAAAACTTCAATGGAATATGTTTTTATCTGAAGGAAATAAGAAAATTTGCTTGTTTGTGGAGGGAAGACTGTAACTTTTTAAGGCAGGGAGGGACTGATGGACAAAAAAGTTCTATTTTTTTTATATGAACAAACACAGTAAAAGGAAATTACTTTTTTCGGGAGAATTACTTTTATTTCCAAGGGTTTGGGTGTACTGATTAAGATCAGTTTCATGTGACAGAGGGGTCTTTTAAAAAGGAATTATTCTACTACTGTGCATGCAAGGCTTGGAGGGATTGAATTATATTCATTTCATAGGATTTGCAGTTCTGAACTCCCCACTATGTACTAAATTTGGTAGAATTGTCCTTTTCTTTGAGCTGGTATGATCTTTCCTAGCAGTCCAGATGAGAGGGCTTATCTAAAACAGTTTATTACCATTTGTACCTAAATTTGAGATCCTTATCAGCAGTGTGAGGGAAATAAAAGCTGTCTCAGCAGCAAGGTACCAGTATTAGTACTAATCTTGAAAAGCACAATGGACCAAGGATCATTACTGTGATCTGTTATTTGCTGCTCATGCTACATGTCTTCTTATTTATAGTATTTCAAAAATTTTCAGCATTCAGAAACAAATCAATTAAATTTGTGTTATTGGAACCCTCCGTGGCAGTTTCATGAATGAGGTCCATGCTCTTGCTGCTTATTTGCCTGCAGTTGTCATCAAATGTCATAGCCACAGATGTCAGAAATTAAACTGAATTGTCAGAAAAGTTACTGTGAGGCTGTCTTAAGATCTACGTTTCAGAGAGGCCATCCCGTGATGTATTCTCCGCAGAATATGAGGACACATATCCCACCTGTGGTCTCGGGGTCTCCTGTGGTCAAGATGACCCCAAGATGTGTAAAAAGTCTCTGTTCTCCAGCCCAGCTGTCCAAGAACAAGTCTGAAGCCTTTGGCTCTCGGTCTCAAGGTTGTTTATTGTTGGTTATCAGAAAACATTTTCAGCCTGGCCTGCGGAGGTCTGTTCAGCAGACCAGACCAAGGTACTCTCCCCTCCCACGGGGCTTGTGCTCTCTTTTATACTATAAACTATGTATACTTTATTTATAGTTACTTTCCAGTAGCTATCACCTATGTTAGATTGTGTCCCTTTACCTTGCACCAATACCAAAGTGCCACCGTCACCCAAAAGATGGAGGCTAGGAAGAAGAAGTTCCCTCTATCTTGCCTCCCAGCTCACCACAGTGAAAATTCTAACTCTACACTTTTGTGACTTTTACTTCGTCATACAGTGATGGTAATTTGTTCCATGGATCAACCTCAAAGTCACAGGGATCTCTGGCTGCATGCCAGGGTCTCTGACCCCCCTGCCAGGGCTTCAAACCCCCCTGGCCTGGGCTCAGATCACCCCGGACTGTCAGAGGGACTGTCCTGGGTTCCCAAACTGTGGGAATTTCAGATGCTTGTGGATGCAGGCACCAGCAGCCGCAGACAGGTCACCATAGAGACTCTGGGAAGCGCCTGAGCAGTTGAGGGATATGCATCCAAGCCTCCATCAGAAGCCTAGGACGTGGGCAGTCTGCCTTCCACAGTCTCTCTGACAAGGTTCAAGCTCTCTCTCTGACGAGGTATGAGCTCTCTTTCTGGCCAGGTATGAGGCCTGTGCCTGTGGTTTCCCGCTCCCCACGCCCCAGCACGACCCAGCGAGTACAACAAACCACATTTCCCAGGCCTGCCGGCCGAGTCTCGGCGCTGCTCCAGGCCTGGCTGGCTCTCCCTGAGAACAGCGAGGGGCGATTGCAGCGCTCGCTGCTGAGCAGGACGCCGGGAGAACCAGCCCCTGTCACTTCCTCTCTGTTTTTGTTCATGCTGAAAGTTGTGGCATCTAGGCATTCCCCCCCACCAGCGCTAATATGCCTCGAGAGAGCTGCACGTACGAGCATGTTTTTCCTGAATGCTCGGCTGCCCTGTGGAACTGATTCACAAACACGTAATTTTCTCAAAGTTTTCGATGAGATAATTAATTAGTTAATTAATTAATTAATTAATTTCCATATCATAGTGGTTATATACATCTCACTGTTACAGAGGTGGGGACATAAAAATCTATTGCAACCAGTGCACGAAGCTCACTAGACAGCACTTACCCTTGTTTTCAGGCAGTTTAATTCTATAACTGATCTCAAAGTATAAAGAATGATGTTGATGAACACTTCTGGAAAAGAATAGGGAATTGTGTTTGCATCTTCTAAATTCTCTACGTGTTTATGTATGAGAAACAAAAAAATCCAAGCTGCACTTTTTTTTTTATATGCTTGAAACCTGTTGGTTATCTGAAAACCACAAAACCAAACATTAAATCAGTTTATTCTGATGTTTCACCTCTCAAAATCAATTATTTTTATCTCCTCTGCATTTCAACAGCCCTTCTAGATGTAAAATAATATCCAGAATGGCAAGAGAATCAAGGGGGTTTTTTTGCCTATCACTTGCTTCTGGAATAAAAATTTGAGTCATCCATCATCTGGAGAGCTACTGAAATAAAATCACCAATATTCTGTCAACTTTATGAAAGAAGTCCTGTTGTCTTTCTGTTTTCTTGTACTTTACAAGAGAAGATCTGAGTATTTCATGTTGATTGCTTGATTGGCTGCACTGGGACTCTTTAAAAATACTAAAAAATCAACAGTCTGGTACAAATCAAACACAAGCTTCTATCAATCATGAGCCTGGGGTATTATCTGAGGTTTTTACCCAGAAACATGTCATTAAAAGTTGCAGAAATTAATTGGTGCCATTGGCTGTAATGGCTTTCCTGACACAGTTTCTCAAATGTAAAGAAAAATTATGGATAAGGCAAATTCCTCATGGGATTTTTATAGATGTCTGCTTTGTTCTGTTATTGTTTATTGCAAATGTTATTACTGTGATCTATTGCCCCATCATGCTTTGTCTATACTGCTTATACCATTTTGCAGCCCACAACACAACTGAGGGCTTCTGTCACTGACCAACATAGCATTTATTTTTAAATTCTATATTTTATGTATTCCTACAGTGATCTCTAGGCGTTCATTTTGTGTGTTTAAAATTTCTTACTTAAACAGATCTTGTTCTGATTGAATAAGTGTGGCCAATGATCTGCCTAGAAGAATTGTGAATCTTGTCTCAGTGTGAGCGCTTGCTGCCATTACTTGGTAGCTGTACAAAGCTGCAGGAATTACTCATTTATTTCAATTGTTCTGATTTGCATACCTACAAAGCAGATCTGCTAGATGACAAATTTCACTCCCTTTCTTTTTAAATTTATTACTTCTAAGTCCACCTTCTTGATTACTAGTTATTTTGCCCTGTGACCTAACCTTCCCGAAAGGTAAATATTTTAGGAGCAGAAGATTAAGAAATGCAGCATATGGCTTACAGCAGTGCAAAAATAATAGTAAATGAATTTCCCCAAATTAGAGATTTGAGATAGAAATTTGAGATTCACAAAATATTTCATACTTAATACCAGCAGGTCATCTTAATACCATCACTGAAGTAAGATTATACAATTACGTGCATTTCCAATTATGCAATTATATTGCATTTTCCGTTCTGGGGCTTGAATGATCTGCTTATAGGCATTTGGGACGGTAAGTCTCTCTTAAGAAAAGAAAAGCAAACAAACAAACCAACAAACTGCTGTGAATTAAACGTTAAGGGATATTTTTCTTCATTAAACCTTCTCAGAATATTCTGTGTATTACTCACTGGGCCTTTAGGTTAACATGTTCAGTGCTTTCTGTAAAATGCTAATAGGTTGTATGCGATACACTCTGTCAATACAGCCAAAACCCAACAAACATGGGCAAAAAGGAAAACTTATTGCTATATTACAATCTCAGCAATGTAGGGGTGTTTCTTTTTCCCCCACCCCAGGCTTTAGGCCTGTTATATGCATGTGGGAGGTGGTGTAAAAGGATCATTGTCATTAACCATCTGCACAGCCTTCAGTCTGTAAAACAGTGATGTTTAACCTGTCATCTTTAATTTTTAATCTCTTTCTGCTGTGCCCATTAGTAGCCTGCCTTCTGCCCATACATTTTGATTCTGCCTGGTGATGCAATGCCACTACACTCTCTTGCTCTGGTAGTGTCAATGTGCAGCTTCCAAACACACGCTTTATCTCCTTATCACTGTCGGTTTGGTTTTGATTGCACAATTTCAGAGCTGTGCTTTCAGAGTATTTGAATTGATTAGTCTGTGCTAAAGTTGTAAATCCTTGCAGAGCCCCATCAAGAGTTCGGTGAAAACAGAAACAATGGGCTGTGCGCTCTCATGGGACCAGCAACACAGATTTTCTTTCATAAAGGTTTTTTGTGGTGTGCCTTCTCTTGCCACTGATAGTGTTATTCTACAAGATCAAGGTTTATGCAGTGATATGTACTAAAGAGTAGGTTTTTGGTGACCTATTTTACATGGCTTTATAATGACATCCTCATTGTCATAGTCAATCATCCCTACAGCAAAAGTATGACCATTTTTATTTGGACTTTTGCTATCATTCTCAGAAAAATAAGCCTGAATTTTAAAAGCTCTACAGGTTATGGCCTTTCTTACAAAGGTGTTCCTGCAAGGCAGCATTGTTTGGCTGGAGACATTGACATTCTGTGATTCTCAGATCAAAGGGAAACGCTTTCTCTACCTTTATTTTGTGATTTCTGATACTACTACTCTATCTCCTTTTTTATTCATGTTTATTGTTCCATCCTCATCTCTCCATTATTGGTCATACATCCCATATCTTTTAATGACACTCACTGGGGAACTGCTGAGAACAGTTGTATTTGATGTCACACCATGTCTTCAGAAGATTAAAGGGGTCTAAGCTAGAGCTTACAGTGATCCTGTTCCCGTCTGAAATTATATCTTTTAGGACCACAAACACCACCATCCCTTTAGCCAGGTACTTGTGACACAACATCTTTTAACAATAAGGCAACCAGGGTACATGTGTTTTTGCAGTGCCTGGAAGTTAAAGCAGTGCTTAAGTCGAGAGGTCTTGCCTGCTCATGTCTGATCACCTTCCAGCTGCTCCTGATGTTGTAGGTGCTCATTTTGAGTATGATGCTGAAGCCATTCCATGAAGGTGTCACACAGCATGTCGAGTGATATGACATTTACAGCAAAAGCTGTAAGTAGGTAACATGTATTTTTATTTTAAATCAACTAAATTAACTATTCATCACAAATTGAGACTACTTATTGTTTTGCAAAATTGTAATCTATTTTTAAGCACCTCCCAAAAAGGCTAAATTTGTTAGATTGTTTTCAATGCTCAGTTCAATTCTCTGTAATCCACACCTAGAAATCTAAAATGATGTCTGAGGTCTCATAACCACTGTGTGTTGTTGTACCAAAACCAGAAATGAGCGGCATGTCAAGTGCCTTACTCATATTTGTTTAATTTCATTGTAAGAAGAATACTTGGATAGTATTCTGTTTCTTCTTTCTTATTCAGATAAACTTGTAAAAAGGTACTACAGAAGCAATGTTTTTCCTCCCACAAAGGAAGAAAGTTTCTGGGTGCCCATGAAAACTGCCTGCAAATAGCAAATTTGTCTGGCAGCCAGCTCCCAAGGTGAGACCCTGAGGAGATGTGAGGAGTAATCCAGAGAGGGTGGGCAGTGGCCTGCTTCAGTGATTTCTACCATTCCATGTTACCCTGCCTGTGTCTTACAGGGTAGAGGAGGCAGGATGCCCTTACCCAGCTGCCATTTCCCCCAGTAGCCGGTCAAAGGATATATAACATGAATACAAGGACACCAGCTTGCTGAAGCTCAGCCTTTTCCTTTGCTTCCCAGCAGCTTCCAGTAGTAGTAACCAAGAGGTCTCAGACCAGTCTTTCTTAATTATATCCTGTGCACTGCTCTTCTGACAGCCATCCCTACAAAGACCAGCTATAAAAATCAGCTTGTCAATGTGCTCTAGGAGTGGAGTTAGGTTTTCTTAGAGAATATGGTTCTAATTTATTGAACCTGCTGATCACTTGGCAAAGTTTACAGAGTGAAACCTTTATTTTTATCTGGCCATCTGTGTAGCCAGGCTGTGAGACTCAGCAGGAAGGCCCTGCAGCACACACAGAAAAGGGCTGTGGTGGTGCCACACACACTGGTATTGGGGTGATTGGAGTGGACCTGCTCCTACTTTCTCACTGGTAGTTGTGCTGTTCCCAGAGTGTAGTTAGGTTCACTTAAAGCACTAGAACAACAGGATCCA
>VWYI01042088.1:39582-57015 GCA_013399455.1 Anthoscopus minutus
AAATAAAAAAAGAAAATAAATGAAAAAAAAAAGAAAAGAAAATGAAAAAAAGGTAATTTCCAATAGCTTCCTCGATACTACCAGCAGAACAGGAGTTGTGCCAATAGACCCACAGCACTGATGGGTGCAGAAGGTACAGACAGGGTTGCCAGAAGTGCAGCTGGTAACAGCGTGGGTCTATTTGGAAAAGAAAAGGACATTCTCCCTCTGAAAAGAGTCAAATGGGAGTTCAGTGGTATGCTTGATGAAAAGTAGAATAGGATGTAAATTAAGAGAAGATAGGTCATGAAAGAAGGATTGTGTAATTTGCCTAAGTCCTGATGAGTGTTTACTAACAGCTTTAAGGTCAGTGTGGCAAGTGTATAAAATCTTACAATTATTTATTCTGATTTTACTTTGTAATGTTTCACTTTTCTCACATTAAGAAAACTGGAATTCTTTCAGGCATCATCCAGGCTGCAAAACTCTTGAACAGCTTTGCTAATGCAACATAATGTTTTACTCTGAACTAGGAGCAAACATACCTTAGTACCATTATTCTTTACTGAATTCTTTGATAATGTCATTGTGTTTTTGAAACATGCACTAAATAGGGCCCATGTTTTTTTAGTAAATCACTCTGACTCTGGCTGTCACTGGCAATACCAGAAAGTGATCTCAAGTTTCTCTCACAAGTCATTTCTATCATGGGTTTTGCTACTTCCTGGAGCCCAAGAGTAATTTTAATTCTTCACCAAGGTGTTTACTGCCCACCCTGTCACTGGTGGCAGTATGCCTCTTCTCCCATTACACAGAGGATGTTTCCTTGTTCTACTCCAGCTCTAGGTAGAAATGAACTCACATGGGCACCATTATAAGTTTGTAATCATAAGTTTAATCCAAGGAAAGCAAAGCTTGGATAGACAGAAGGTGGACAGGAGGCAAAACCAAGAAGGAAGCTGAAGCTGTCTATTTGCGTGTCATTCTTCTGTGCTTCCATAAATTATATTGTTTCTATAAAGACTGTGCAGTGTTTATTGTTTCATACTAACACCACTTTCTCTCCCTGAGATCAAGGAAGAGCTATACCTGCCTGCCAAGCCTTTCCTGGGGCAGAAAAGTGGATCAGAAAGCAGTAGGAAATTAATCAGACACACATCTCATATTCAGAGAGGTGAGGGATGAAAAAGCACTTCACACATAGACAGTTCTGAATATATCTTTTTTTTTTAATTCTCAAATTGATATTGACCAAATGCTCCTGTTTCTGTAGCTATTTGTTTACATTCTAAGAATAACCCATTATTTGGCTTCATTATTTTAAGGATTCTGTGGTTCATTTTCCCACACTAGTTTTCAGAGTGGATACTGTACAGATCCATTTTGTTGCAGTTTAAAAAGACAGTGTGGGTATAAGGTCTATCACCTGCTTTTAATGTAAATAGCACTGTCACAGCTGCTCAGTGAACAATTTGAAGCTATGTCAGGTTCAGGTTGAGTATGAGTAAGTTACATCTAAATCTTGGCTTGAAGGGTTTTTCCTTTAGTTGGGTTTACATTCTTTTGTAAAAAGAATGTTGCATTCTTTTTAAAACACCGGAAATTTAGTTTTTCTTTGCTTCTGAGGTTTTTTTCTCTCCATTAACTGGAGCAACACCACGTTTTCCTCCTTATTAATAAGAAAAGAATTAAGATAGTATTACTGACCCAATAAAAAGGGACATTGAGGGAAGGGATCATATCCAAGATAGAGGTAAACCTTAAATCTACATTTAACTGTTTGGCTCAATGTCCATTTAAAATAGAAGGAATAAATAATCTCAGTGTGACAAATGTGGCTAATAAATTCACAAGTCAGGCAAGGTTTACGAGAATATGTGATGCCACCCTGAACTTTACAGGTGCTAGTTAGTAACCTATATCTAAGATGCAAGCAACCTACTCTCCCAAAGTTCAATACCATTCTTTTATAATTGATTTTGTGGAGAAGATGAAAGAAAGCTAGCTGGACTTCTGTAAAGCATCTGATATCCTCTAACTTGAAAAACTACCATATTAGGTAGATGGTAGCATGAGAACTGTGAAGTTGGTGATAACTGGCTAAAAATGAGGTGGCAGCAGTTTATTTTGATTGGGGTGGGAAGGATTTAAACACCTTCTCCATGGTTATGGGCAGGCTTTCTGAGAAGTCACCATGGGGAGTTTTATCACTCAGCACTCTTTGCAGTTGTCCAATGTGTAGTGTTGAGAAAAAGAATCAGCACAAGGGGATCTAAGAATGCTGCAAGAGTAGCCAAATAATGGTGAGGACTACAGCAATTTCACAACAAAAATTGCCAGATTGATAGGTACTGGTACAGATTGATAGGTAGTGGTACTGGCACTGGTATGTAGGTACATATGTACTGGTAAAAAAATCTGTTTCAAGACAGAATTTGTACTTGAAAATGAGAGAGGGAGAGATATTGCAATGGTTATAGATTTCAATGTAGTCTTCAGTCATGGACAAGAAGAAAAAGCAATGGTAAACAGTGGTAACCAGAAACACTTGACAGCAACGCTGTAAAAGACTTGTTGAGACTTCATGGGGGTGTATGAAGAATATGACATTTTAATGTCTGTTAAAGATAAATGAAGTCTGAAGGTGTTGAGGAAGATCCAGGTAAAATGAGTAGATTACAAAGTCATCCCACTCTAATCTTATCCCATCAATGTGTCTTAGAGGTGAGGAGTGCTGCTGTTGACTCATTCTAATGTTACAAAGGGTGACTCTTTTATGAGGATTTATGGGTCTCATTAATTTTGTAGCTTTCATACTTTTCTTTCACTTTCATCCACTGTCTCTCCGTCTTGAGAGGTTTTTTTTTATCAAGGGCAAGGTCTTCACAGCTTAATTCCAATTGTATTCTTTCTGAATGGGGAAATGCAATGCCTTCAGACTCTTGCCAGACCAATTCTTCTTGTCTTGTTTACAAGATTAAAGTCTAAAATTTTTCCTTTGTGCCATGCTAATATCAGTGTATCATGAACCTCAACATTAAGGTTCTTATGTTGTAGGAGAGGACAGTTTCAGGCTAGGAGTAGGTGTGTTGCCATTACCTTTGGATCAAAACAGGGGCTAGCAAGTTGAGAAAGGTAACACAAAAAATGTATTGCATCTCATCTGATGGTGTGACAATGTGTCAAGTTTTAGTTCATCAGCAAGACATCTTTTCCATAGGTTTCAAATTCTGTGTTGGGTAGGATTGAATAAAGTAGGAAGAGGATTGTAGTAGCAGCTCACATGAGAATGTCTTTGCCTGACTGGGCAATTTGGCTTCTGTATATTAAAAAACCTTAAAACACATGGTATCACTTCAGTTTTACTTAAATATTCAATTAAAGCTGCCTTGTGTTTCCTAAATTTCCATTACTACTGATGTATATTAATGCTGGCACATGTGAAAGCAAAAGTTTTGTTCATAGAACAAGCTTTGTCTATAGTGAAAGCTTGTCTCACTTTTTAATGCCAGAAAACCACTACTTTTCTGGCACAAAAGTTTTGCTTCCTGTGTATTTTATCTCCCAAATTTTTATCCTGCCTTTCTGACCTTTTGAGACACTGCCTAGGACCTTTAGTGTGCTGGTTGTAAGCTACCCTGCACCTTATTCCTTGAAAAGTGTATCCTGTGAAAGAGCATCTCCTGTGATAGCCACATAATTCCTGCACTTCACAGGAAGAAACATCTTCCATTGTTTCTGCACAGGGTCAATGAAAAAGCACTGCAGAAAAAGTAAGATGGGGCTGTAATTTAAAGTGTGATCAAATCCCCTTATACCAAAACGAGCAGTAAGCTGTATTTAAGTCCATTTATTCATTTTTCTAGGAATGATTTATGTGGATACCATACTGCACAAGTCCACAACATTCAAGTCTATTTTATTCAAATGCGTCTTTCAAATTGGGAGGAAAGGCATGACAGACAAAACACGTGACTGCTAACATGAGCTCATCCAACTTTCAAAATGCGATGTGGCAGGCATCTCTTCATACTCTGGGCAAATGGCACATGGTACCAGGAGACATTAGGTTTTTAAAAGTGAAGTTAAACTGATAAATTAGACCTCATTTATTGAACAGCAGTTACAGCCAATTGCCCAGGGAGTCATTTGACACCTTTGAAGACCCTGCTAACTTAATTGGTGATAGTTTGGGGGCTGAAAGCAACATTTAAGCCCGTAGCAGCAGGACACAGTGCAGCATGAAAATGGGGAAGACAAGCATTCTCACTGACAAGGGGAGTCATATATAGATTTTTGTGTCCATTGTTTTTGCTTATTTGTGTGTGTGCTTTACTCAGTCAATCAAATATAATTGACACCACTGGGTTCTGTTGTTTTGTGGATGACAGGAGCTAATGCAAGGGAAAAAAAAGCTAGGAGTAAACTTCCCCCTGAAAGGCTGTGTAAAGGTTTTTCCACTGGGCTTGTGACATTTTTTGCTCAATTGTATTAATTGATGTAGTGACAAGGCAGTTGGAAAGATGATGGATACTGATCACTACATTTTTCTTTTTTTTTTTCTTTTAAGTATCTAGGCATTAACATAAACCCTGCCTTTGTGCAAGCAGTAGGAGTGCAGCCAGTGAGAATGTGAGATGAAGATTTCAACACCTGCAGACCAAGTTTCTAGGACTCAACAGTCACAGCTGAATATCACTACAGAATAAAAAAGGGATGTTGCTTTGGGACAGACTTGTACTCAAGAAAACCATGTTCCCACCTTGATTTTTTTTCCCCTTGTTAGAAAATTTGGTTTTTAGTGTCTCTTTCCATCAGTTGAAGGGGTATATTTAATTAAAGCTAATCTGACTCTTCCCTAGATTTAAAGCATCTCCAAACTCAGCTTGAAAACCTTACTGCCTGGCTGAGGTGGCTGGGGAGGTCACATTTCCACAGAAAGTCACCACAGCTGGGTGACTGGCTCCCAGCTCTGCACAGACAAGGTAGGTTTAATCCAAGTCACCTCAGTGCAGAAGCAATCCTGGGCATTTCTGTGGCAGTGCTGACTTGATCACACATACACACATTTATTGTTCTGCCTCCCAGCTTTCCGCAAAGGACACTATAGCTGCAGCACAAAGGATATGCCCTTGTGTGTATGTCACTGAGTGCAGAGGGCAGAAAAAATGTGGCAAGCACAGCTTTGCCTTTGAAGACAGATGCTTGATCTGAGTTAACACAGACATCAATCAGTCAGTTTCCTGAAGGACATCATCTCTGGAATTGTCTCAGTATGTAAATTACATAGTCATAAGTACAGTTTTTCTAAAGATACTTCAAAGGCAGTTCCTTTGCTTCAGGACAACATTCAGAGGAGATGGATAAAAAGGAGATTTGTAAGAGTCCAGACTTCTAAAGGACAAAGTTTGAGACCTTGATACAAAATGTAAATACACCAATCAATCAACATTAGGGGGAGCATAGTCATCATCTATGAACACACAGGTTGAATGAATACTGAGCTAGTCATTCTCTTCTATTCATTCATTGTGTCTGGTCATGGTTAGGCTGGGAGACAAACAGATTCTATGTGTTAATCTCCTAATGAGAAACTTGATTTTGAATGTCTCACCAAATACTTCTTATTTAAGACCTACAGGTAAGAGGGATCACTGCCTAGAGAAAACTGTTCCCTAAGGTCTCACGCAGATCCAGAAATCCATGAAGAAAATTAAAGCAAATCCAAGAATAACAAGGAATTTTTTTCAGAAATATGTTTTCCAATGGGTGTCCCATAAAAGTTTCCTTTAGCAAATTGATATAGAAGACCCATGCCCAGAGATTAAGTGATCTGAATTCACCTCCTCCTCTACCAGAGACATTGTTTATGATGATGGCCATTTAGATTGAGAGGAACAAAACAAGCAAAAGGGGAAGTGTGTGTAATGGAGAGACTCGGCTCTGCTCTGAGGGGCACCTCTTTTACCCAGACCTTTAGCCAGGTGCAACCTCTTTTCTCCAGATTTCTGAGCTGGTTCTTCTCACACAACGTGTATCAGAGTACAAAGGATCACAACAAATGGTGTCTGGTCATAGGATCATGGCTTATATGTCCTTCTCTGTCTGATATGGATCAATATTTGGTATCTGGACTTGGGGAAGCGTCACAACACCAGATGTCTGCAGGACACCTGACGGATGTGATTCCGTTGACTTGCTGATGCTCTTTTTGGACAGGTAGGTCCAGCTGGTTTTTGTGGTAAGGGCTGTGAGTGCCTCTCTGAACTATGAACAGTTTGGTGTCAAGGCTTGTGTGGTTGTGCAGCAGCACAACAGCTTTACTGGTGGACATGTAAGTATCTGGAGGCTGCCTTTTTTTGTGTTCAAAAATTGCAAAATTATTTTAATCCTATTTCCACAAATCCCCAGGAAGAACACAACAAAGAAAATCCATTGTTTGCCCCTGATTTCAAGCTTCACAGCTTTCCCCTTTGGATGACTCGGTGTGCCTGATCATAATGCATAGTGTGCAATATCTGAAACAGTTTGGCCTCCTGCAAGGCCTGATACCTCCAGAAAAAAATGTGTAAGCATTTGCAGTTTAAGAGGAAGATAATTAAATGCAGATACTAAAACAAAGTAGACTTTTGTCAGTGTAGAATTATTTTCATAGTTCAGTTGAAGAGTGATAAATTCTTTCTTATTATTTCTTTGATACATATTGATACAGCTTGCTTATTTACATTTGGGAAATGGAGATTCATCAAGACAAACCTGTGATCATTTCAAAATATTAGGCTGTTACTTTTTCTAGCCTCAGTCAGAAACCAATAAAAAGCTGCATACAATTAGACTGCATAGATGTTTGCATTGTGTATTATATTGTGCAAGCTGTCAGGTGAGGAAAACCTGATTAGAGATTAGCTGATTAGCCAGTTAGTTGGAAGAAAACCAAGAAGCTATAAAGGGAGAGCCATGAGTTTCACACTTTTTTGAAGGATAGAGTTGTCTACCTGCCAGAGTATACTTCTGATATAAAAGTTGGTATGTTTGTGTACCTGTGGAAGGGATTTTCTTTTTTTAACTAGGACAACTAGGGTAAAATAAGATCATCAGAAGACACTTTCTTGATGCGACCTTAGCATGAAGAGATGAATTGTTGTTGTTGTTGTTGTTGTTGTGGATTCTTCAGCTTTGTCTATTGTACGTGTAATATTTCTGTTTGGTTTGGGGTTTGTTTTTTTTTTTATTTTATGGACAATGAATATACTAGCCTGCTTTCATTAGTGGGTTAAATTAATTAGAAGACAACATGGTACTCCTCATCCAAGGACGTGGTGAGGCTATAAAAAAGGATCCAGGGACACCTGAAATATTTCATCTCCTCAGCACATCCTCCATACTCTAGGCAAAGGATCTCAGGCTGCTCTTAGAGCTGCAAGGGCTGTGGGAGAATTGGCATCGCTAGGATCAGTGGAGATGTGTTTCAGCAGTGACTGCTGATGACACTGAAGGTTCCCTGCATGCAATAAAATACTAGGACATAACTCTAAGCCTGTAGGCACACAAAAGATGTGTCACATTTGAGATGAGATTTTCCAGGTCATGTAGGAACTTGTGAATGATGAGGAAAAAAACCAACTCAATATCTTGAAAGAATGGATGAAAGTTTGTCTCCTGATCAAACAGAAACAGCCTGATGATACTTTCAATTTTGATGCCAAGTTTCTATAAACTACTTGAATTCCATTAATTTCATTAAACTTTCAGTAAAATGCTTGTGTTGTTTTAGAATATAAAAATATCCTCTGTGTTCATGTGGAGTAGGACACAGGTGGCTTCCCTGGTGTGATGAACACAGCAAACTGCTGAGCCAAACATGGGGCACTGTTCTTCTGAAACCAGTGTAAAGCCTTGTTTTGTGAGAGGTACTCTTACTTCAAGTGGCTTATCCTGCTAGGGAAATTGTATATTACTGTCCTTGTTGTTTAGCAGGTAGCTTCTAAAATGTTTAAATGGAACCAGCCACTTTTTGCTGCCAGAGAAAACACCTCGTGCCTGGAATTGTGGATTTCTTACAAGGGGCCAAGAAACTGGTAGCACAGGTTCTGAAATCCCCTGCAGGTCCATCAATACAGAGCAGTCAAGGACATGGACCTACATAGAAAAGATGATTTGGAGACATTCAGGAAAAAGAGGGTTTAAATAATTTCTAGAATCTTTATGGTTTTTTTCCTTCTACATCACTTCCAGATAATTCAGAGAGTATTGGTGTCAACTGGCGACGACCCTAAAATTCAGAAGTTTGATCATACACGTATCAATTTATGTTTCTGTCATTCATTGTGTCGTTATATAAAGTAAAATAATGGAATCGCTAAAAAAATCTGTCAGTGAATGTTTTATTCCATTTCTATAGAAAAAGAGTCTATACAGGTCTCATAGGAACAGAGAAAGAGTTATTTTCAGACTTTCCCGAAACTGAAATAACTCCACAGTCATAGTACAAACAGTATGAAACAAATGTATAAAGTCATCTCCCTGCAGATGTGTTGGGGTTCTTTTCTCACTAATTCTCTCAGTGTAATTATGGTAGCTGGCAAAACATTGGCAACAAGTGTGAGCCACTAGTCAGCATATAGTTTGTCTTACATTATGAACCTGGAATAGTCCTCTGTGCTGGGAAGATAGAATTCAGTAGAGCTTGGGACCTGTGGTTCTATAATCTGCTTGGTCTTTGTAGTGGAATGAGTTCTACTTTCAGTCAAAACCCAAGGAAAAGAAAGGCAGTTATTGATATTTATTCTTGGTGAACCTCCTAACTTCATTACCACTTTTTTTTTTCAGTTACTCTGTGTTTGTTTGTAGGGTCATTAGTTAAGTCCACAAGAAAAAAGGCAAGTGGAAATCATTGTACCAAAAATTGTAAAGAGAGCAAGATATTTCCTAAAATATCACATAACCTGTCATTTGTGGAAACTATGATGCTGTTAGGAGCACTCACTCATACAGGGAACACCTCATCATTCAGTTCACCCTCACACTGAAAAAAATCCATGCATTGTTATTTATTACTCTTCTTGACGTATACTGACTGCTTCACAGAAGATATAATGTGTGCCATTTATTCATGGGCTTTTCAGTGTATGCTTCAGCTGTATGTAATAGTGACAAAAATAGAGGCTGCAGTGGATGTATCCCAGTATAAACAAACACACATGTGATTCTTCATGGTAATTATGAGGAAAGCATTCTCATGCTGCTGTTGGCCCCTTCATGCTTAGTCATATATGCTGAAGTTTCTGATCAAAACCACATTTTATCTCTAAACCACCAGTTGCATACTCCTTGATAGTGTCTTGGATGCACATAATGTGTATGGCATACCAGATGTTGGTTCATGCCAGATAACCATAAATGTCACCACAATTTTATTTATTTACTTTTTTATCTACTGGTACAAGTGTGTCCTTGGTTTTTGTGCCAAGCCAGCTAGCCAGATTTGCAGGAATGGAAAGGCTACATTTGTCTTTCAGACAGATTTGCTGAGGTTAAATTGTGGCATATGCAGAGACCGGATCCTCCATGGGCAGAGGTGAACCTGAGAGATGCGCACATGCCAAATTTACTCAGAGTATTTTGTGCTACTTCTTTAACATTTTCAATAGGGACATTTCATCTTGAGATACAATGTGATCCTGAGTAATGGCCACTGGCATTATGGATGTAAAACAAGTCTTTATATCCAGATAGAGAAGATGGAGCAGCAGAGCCATGTCTGCCCACTGGATCTTTAACACCTTATGGCATACCAAGGTTATGGCTAGGTTGTTGCGTTTCCCATCTACAGGTCCTAGGCTCCATTCTGTTGTACTAAAGTTGCTGGCTTTTTAAATATACCCAGTACTGAGATGCCTCTGCATTGAGGCTTTTCTAATAGAGTTGATCAGCAAGAAGTCCCCCTTTCTACTGTAATTAACATCTATGCTAAGTCAGTTAGCTCAAATTATTTATGAGGCTTCAAAGCATCTAGATCTAGAAAGTGCATCAAACAACTATATAAATATTTTAAATGGTGGCATGTATTAAACATTATATGCACTTGGAGAATATAATGAAAGTGTATTACTTCTGATAATGTCTTGAGTCAGCATACCTGCAGTATAAAATTCTTTGGTTCATGGAATTTAAATACTGAAACCCACCAAAATATTTTAGGTTTCTGGTTTTTAACTCCTAGGCAAGTCAGGTGCTTGGACATATATGCAAATATGTTAATATGACTTATATGAATGCAGGCAGTTGCCAAAATCCATTGTAAAACGAAAACCTTCTTTAGTAAATAAATGAAAAAACAGCTTTTGTATAAATATCTTTCCCATGTTTTTGCTAAACCTGTTCTTAAAAAAGAAGTCATTTGTGCTGAGAAATGAAATGTAGTGATATCACAGAAACAGAAAAAGGTCAAGAAACATACAATGAAATTGAGACTTTCAGTGGGTTATCTTTCTGTTTTTGCTGAAGCTACACCAATGTCATGTAAGTCTAAACTTTGTTTAATCACCATGTTCACACGTGTACTTGCATTCACCAAGAAAAATGACTTTTTCATCTGATTTAAGCCAGCATATTAGATCAATGCTGTTAATGTTTTACATCAGGGAAGAATGATGTCTGTACTATGCAGCTGGCATGCTAAGAGAAAAAAAGCCAGGGTTCTCTTCAACTCACTACTTTCCTTGCCACAAAGGGAAGCAGTAATGTAGCATGCATCTGCCTTAACACAGACATAGCTGAAAGCGTGGTGTGCAAGAAATCCTAGACACAGATGTGTTTGTATTGTGTTATACACAATATTTTTAAAGGTTCATTGATACCTGCTCTTCACCTATCAAGTATTATCATGCTTCTAAAATGGAATTAAGCTGACAGCATTCTTACAGGCCCCCCACAGGCTTGTGTTTTTACCTTGCACAGTAATACCTAAAAAAACAAGTAAAGCAAACTATTGGTATGGTTATCCAAAATTCATTTTCTCTTTCTCTTTATTGTCCTGCAATAATTTCTTATCTTTTCTGTTGACCTAGAGATGGGAAGTTTAGTGCTGTGCCACAATCACCTGTTCCTTGGGGAAAAGAATAAACAATCCCAGAAAAAGAAGCAGAAAAAAAAAAGAAGATTGACTGGGGGCCCTGGTGTATTTCTTCTTACACCAGAGCATCATTTAAGTCTATGTTCTTCCATCTACCTTGTTTGCAGTAAATAGCTGCCCATTATGTCAGGTCAGGCAAGCGCTGTGGCGTCACAGCCCAGCAGCTGTGATCAGCTTGCCAAGCTGCAGGACAGCCCCCAGGGAGCAGGCGCATGTGTCAGGCTCTTGAGCTGTCAAGGCTCAAAGCGACAGTTTATCTCGAGGCTCTAAAACATCCTCGCAAAGTTTCCCCTTCTTCCCTTCCCCCCTCCTGTTGTTGACAATCTGCTTGAGAGAAGACAGATGCTGGAGTAGTTTTCTTTAGACCTGTGTGACTCCACGAGGCCCAGTGCACCAAATGCAATGCCACCTGTCTTTTAAGAGGCCAAGGTGAGGAGGAAGACCTGTTGTTGTGGGGAGGACAAGGGGTCCTTCATGCTAACACAAATATTTCCAGATGAAGTTGATGCTGTCAGTGTGCCTTCCTTATGTTCTTTCCCACAATAAAAAACTACTTTGCAAGTTCCTAGAGAAACCAAGCAAATGTGTCTGGGGTCACATTTTTCAAGACACTTTCCAACTGTATTTAGCTGAATATTTTATAGTCTTTTAAAAGAGCTCAGACTTACCAATATGACACAAAATTTCCCCTTGCATCACTTTAGCCTTAGAACACAGTAGGGTTCTCTGCAGATTTGTTTGCATGAAAATAAGATTTGTCTTGTAAACAGAACTAAATGACTTATGAGAACATATCTTAAAATGCCAGTTTTATGTCACTGCCACCTGTGCAGGCTGATTCTATTCATGGTGCAAATCCAGAACCATTTGTCATAGATATTACGTTCAATAGAGTACATTTTAAAAATATAACCTCTAAAAATCCCTCAAGTTGTGATGTACTGTCTGTGTTCTTTGTCATCCTGTAATCAGAAGAAAGCACATTTTCACTCAGGGCCAACCTTTTCTGATCCTGACAGTTTTTTGTCACAAATGACATATAATTTCTGTATTCGCTTCCTAAATTGCACCTGCATCAGGAGAAAGGAAGCATACTCTTTCAAGATATCTTTCTTTCTGCTGTTCTTACTTTCTGTCTTTTACAAATACAGGCAGGCACTCAGTATTAGAAAATCTTCCTTTGAGATGATACTGCCCTTGGCCCTCACCGTAGGAAAAAAAACTGATAAAAGTAGTGAAGAAACACTGAAATCTTCCTCCCTTTCCACCATTTTTGCCATGCCTGATCTCCTCAAACAGTTGCTTTTCTTCATCAGCAGTTACAGAATTTAGAATAAGGAGAGGCACATTTTAAACCACTGAGTTGACAGAAAAGAGCATTAAGTTTATTCTTATGCTTCCTTCATTTTTCAGGCCAGTGAAGGGGGGCCCCTGAGCTGTCTGCATACACAAGTAATCAAATGCTTTGGGGTTCACATGTGTATCCTCAAGCTGGCCTGCAGGGTGTTCTCCCTTCTCTGTATTGTTCCCAACACGCCCACAGCATGGAACTCATCCTCACTCTAAGAGGTAGCCAGTCAGGTTTGGAGTTAGCATCGCAGCCCTCTGGTTGTTCTGTTTGATTTACATCTTCCAAAAGTATGTCTGGAAGGTCTCTTCTCACAGAATCTGGCTAACCAGAGGGGTTCATTATAGCATCCATCCTTCATGGTATCTCTTTCTTCAGAAGGGGAATGCTCACAATAAACAACACATTTGCAAAAGACATCAGCTAATGACTGAACCTATTATCAGATGCTCATTGCTGAATATTTTTAGGTAGTCACAGTATTTTTAAATGATTCTTGTTATTTAATTCTAATTTCCTTTCAAATTCAGATAAATTAAATATCTACTGACCCTCATAGCACTAGCAATGGCATCAAGTCTTTCTCTCATCTAAACAGTTTTCTGTGCCTCTTTCAAATTTCTTAAAATACTGTCTAAATGTTAGATGTTGCACCCAAACCTGAATTGAAAAGTCAGTTACTGCTAGTAGGGCACACTGACTCCTATCCATGTACATCGCAGAATGATTTACAGTAGCACTAGACACACATGTGGCCTGCACCCTGCTGAACTCAGCATGCACATCTAGAAATGAAAAAAAGGAAACTCCATCATTATGGTACAAGTTATTTTTCTTTCCCCATACTATCAGCAGACTGTAAAGGTTATTTTTGACCTTAAAATTGCCATGGGATATTTACTTATTTGTTGCTCTTCAAATCAAATCCTTCTGAGTCACCCCATCTATTTTGCCTGGCTGCATACCATCCAATGGATGAGCATTATGGGATCTTTCAGATCTGTAAACTAAGCCTGGATATCACAGTACAGAGATGCCATTATAGAAGGTCTCTGAGTTGGTTTCCACAATTTGAAAAAAATAATCCAGCGAGCTTCTCCACCAGTAAAATTTTATTAGCAGTACAAGTACTTAATCTAACTTTTAGCTCCTCAAGCCTATGCTTAGCACAGCGCAGGCTCAGTGGAGTACCAAGTCATGTAGGGAAGATTCAAAATTACATGTGGCTATGGGATATCCAGATTGCCCTCTGTGTTGCTTGGGCAACCTCATTCCTCTGTGGGACTACTTCACAGGACCAGCACAAGCTGGCTTTCCAGAGCTAAACCTACACTATTTTCAGCCCCAGCCATGACTTCTCTTATCTCTGCTGCTGCATAACAAAGTGTCAATGACTGGTGTTCTTCCTGTTGGTTGAATCCATCCTTTATCTTTTCTTCCACTGAGTGACTGCACACTGTGTGAGGAAGACTGAAGTAAATGGAATAAATATAACACTTATGTGAGAGTTTCTTTACATCCTTTGCATAAGCTGGTAAATGACATAGAAATGTTCATGAGGCAGGTAACATTTTTTAATGCAGTGTGTAAGAAATGTATCCTAAGCATAGGGCTATGTTCTGAATAATGAAGAGAAAAAAAACCCCATATATATTGAATATGCTTTGTTTCTCTGTACTGAACAATAAAATGAACCTATGAAAAGTGTATGATCATAATGCATAGGAATGGTTGCACAACCTTGTGTTTGGCATGACTAGACTGCTAAAGGTAATAGTACTCCAAAACAAACATGTAATTTCAACAAGGTTGAAAGTCCGTGGAGTCTTCAATACAGAAACTGAACAGAGTTAGTAGAGATATTTTCTCCTCAAATGGCTTTCAGATATGTCTCCATGGACAGCAATATGTACCACATAGGAAAGCATAAATTAGGTGATAGGAAAGTACTACAGGGACTTATGAATGCATATTTTAAAATTATTTTTCCTATTACATTGAAATCAATAGCCACAATAGATCAAGACTAACATGATTCCAAAATCAAAGTTTTTCTGTCTCTTCTATGTCCTTCAATAAATTGAAAATCATGAGCATAACTATTTTATGTGGCATTTTGATTTGGTTTTGACAGAGGGCTATAAACACTAATTTTGTTCATAGTGACCATGCCTTTTGAAGGAACTCTTCTATGTTGCTTTGTGACCACTTTGAGAAATATAGTACCATCAGCAAAAGCCTTCCTGAATTTTGAAGACAATTTTTTAAAGGTGTACTTGAACTTAAGCAGCAGAACTTTTGAATTTGAGTTTCTACACTAGTATTCAAGATTTCAGAGATGGTAAGAGAATCCAGGATACCACTGTTTGGATTCTGTTAGTGTTCTACTGGTCATACACTGCAGTGGAAATTTGCTAAGCTACCCTTTAAGAAACCAAGTCTCTATCCACTTCAGGAATGCTCAGAATTATAAAGAGGGAACGCTTCAGTTCACAAAAATCTGGCTAGATTGCTCAGAATGAAGTCTTTCAGTGCTTTTTTTCCTGCTAAAATGCATCAAACTGAATAACTGAGCTGTATTATTGCTATTCAAGGAAAATCTACCTAGTGATTAGAAAATGTCATTAAAAGCAAAATGATTGTCTGTAAAACTCTTTCCCTGATAAAATGTGTTGACCTAAATGATATTCCTCAAAGGTAAGTCAGAGTGTTATGTGATGTTCTCTTATCGATTGTTGATTCTATGTGTACCTCTGGGAACATAAACCACAAAGAAGTGTTTTGAAAGGAAGAAGAGTGACCTTTTATATGTAGGCATTTTAATACTATGTGATGCTGAAATAAGTATAACAAAGGGAGGGAAAAATCTTTGTGAAAATGTGGGTGTTTTTGTTTATTCAGGAGGAAATCAGAATTGTAATGCAGCACCTGCCATCTACACTGAAAGCTTTAACTTCAAGACAGCCCTTTATATTCTTGCAGTTAATATTGGAGAGGTAAAGTAAAGTAGCAATCTTTTGCACAGAAAGCATGAGTCCCATCTGGGATGATTTAAACAAAGTGTTGCATCATTGTCATTTTTAAGACACATTATTTCTACAATGTTGGGTTTTTTTCCCAATCCTTCTATATATAAAAAAAAAAGAAGAAAAAAAACTGGGTTTCTTTTGTTTGTGTGATGTTTGATAAAACAATGGTATTGTTTATTAGCCAAACTAACTCTCCTATTCTTAAAAGAGGAGGCTTTGTAGACACTGCAACAGTAGAAGGAAATTGAATTACTTTCATGCAACTGGAATAACTTGAAGATCATGATTACATTAGGTGCAATATTTGAGTCATGTTACTGGAAAGCTTATTTCTAGCCATCTGTCTGACTGGCTTATATAATGCTCCGTTATATACAAGCCTTACAGGGAGCACCACGTGACTTATTCTTCATCAGTTTCTTTATGGTCTAGAGAGAACTAAACAATCCATCCTAAGCCTAATGTATTCCAAATCCCAAGAGGAGGAAGGAGGGTAAGTGTGGATCTATAAAGGGTTATGACCTTTAAGAGAACTCCAATTACAGGTATGGTAGGTAATTTCTCTTGGATCTTTACACTCTTCAAGACTAAGTGGTTACTATTCCTGTGTTCAACATATGGCTATATAAACTAACATATATCATGAAAGTGTACCTAAATATTTTAACTGGAATATCTTTTGGACATAGTACTAATGAATCATAGAAACAGTTTAACACTGAAAAATCAAACACAGCAGAGTGGAAATAACAAGGCATTTATATTAGAACCTTTTGTTACATAGTACAAATATCAATATAATTTGTTCAGACAGGATATTCCATCTGTGTTTTGTTATTGCTAAATTATAGTAGTTATAAAACTGAATAAACTAAGATGAGTAACTTGTGTTACAAAGAACTAAATCTAATGACTGGATACAAAGTCTTGGCAAGGGTATGGGGTAGAGATTTAAACCTTCACCTTTCCTTCCAACAAAAAATAACTTTTCTTTTTCCTTAGAAATAAAAACTTGGTTATTTCCAAGGAGCTAAGGTTTTCTGAATTTTAAAAATCCTAGCTGGAATTAGAATTAAAGTACACAAAAATAAATAAAATAAAAATACAGTACACAATATTGCTAGTCTGTTCTTGGACAAGAGAGAAAGGGAAGAAGAGCAAATATACACAGGCTTTCTAATATTTGTCCAGAGCTGTGTGGCTTCCTTACTGTGGCATCAAAGACAGTAAAAGTACACAGTTTCACGGAATTTGCCCATTTCTACAGTCACTGTTTGTAGTGGGAATTTATCTCTGCTCCTCTGAAAGCAGGGAAGATTTGACACTCTGCCATGACCTGGAACAATATCTTTTTTTTGTTTGGGGCAAAATATTTCCAAGCTCAGAAGCTACATGCAGATCATTTATGTGACAATTTAGTGACAACATAAAATTGATTTCCCTGTGACTGAAGACTTGAATGTGCAGAGGTTGTGCAGGAATGTACAGGAACTAAAGAAATACTGCACAAGAGTATGTTCGTGTCCAGCAGCAGAAGAGGAGGGAAGGCCAAGCAGTGCCCAGGGCAGAAGCTGGGGTGGATTTCTGTGTGCCCAGCAGACCTGTTTGGCCCCAATTTGAGAGCAAACCCGTCCAAGCTAGAACTCAGCAAAGCAGGTGCTTCAACAGAGGAAGAGGTGGGGCAAGAGACGTTCTCCTCCTCTATTGGAGAAGATGGCTGGAAAGAAGGAGGAAGAAAAATATGGTTGCGCAGCTGGAGAGGTAAGCAGTATTTTGACACTAGTCAAAAATTCTCCCAGTGTCTCCAGGGTGTTCTTGTATTGAAGAGGTAGATCACACCAGCAACATGACACCTAGCCAACTCTCCTTCTTCTGTCTCACCAGCTGTATGTCTGCTCTGTTGCAAGAGTGCCCCCTCCAGATGGCTATCCCAGGTAGCTGAT
>VWYI01042089.1:266-16033 GCA_013399455.1 Anthoscopus minutus
ACAATACAAAAATAAGACTTTAATAACTAAATAATTAAATAGAGAAAAAAGGAGCAAAAAACGATACAAGACAGAGAAAGGAATGACCTTAGGATGGTGTTACTTTAAGTATAAATCAGGAAGACAGTTTCCTGAGAAGTTCCACCAAGAAGTCAAGAATTCTGAAAAAATAAACGAAACTTGTCTGCAAAGTACTCAGTGAGAATCAAAATCAAATCTACTGACTTCCCATTGATATTCATGTCTACTTATGTAAACATCATAAAAAAGTAATGTAATATGGTTGACTACTTAGAAAATTTTTTTTTCCAATTTATTGTTGCAATTGGCTTATATGAGAAAGATTGTGTGTGCACATTTTTTTCTCCCAAAGTATAGTAAGAGTTGCAAGGGAAACTCTGAAATTCATCCACTAGTCTCAAATTAATTGAGAAAATGAGAATTGATAATTTGAAAAACACTGCGTTTGCTGCTGTTTTGGAACTGAACTGAACATCTGGAAGTCCTTGAGGTATCACTGAGAATCATATAATATATGTGTTTCATTTGGATGATTTGGAGAAATTAGAAAATACGTTAAAATATAGGTGTTTACATCATATTAATGCATCTGTAACTCTTTTTCTTCATATTTCAGAAGAATTGTTGAATAGTTTTAAAGAAATGTGGGTGGGTTTTGTGGCAATTACAATTGCACACTGAATCCATAAAAATTTCAGAAGTGTTCACATTTTTTCCTGTAAATTTTTCACAATTCATATTCTGTATGTATACAGACATATATATATATATGTACACACACACACATGTATATAGTTGGAATATGTTTTATTCATATTTAATAATACATATTTCTATTTACCCCTGATGTCATTCACATTTTTTCCTGCAAAAAAAAATAAAACTCTACATATTGACCTGTATATGGCTGATATTTATTAACCTTTTTTCTTAGGATTTGTTATCGATTATGCAATTTTATGATGAAAGCTACTACAATAAATGTTTTAGCTATCTAGATGTCCTTACATAAATAAACATGTAAGTAGTTTGACTGTTAATAGCACATCTTTTTATTTTGTTTGGTATTATCGTCAACAAATCTTGATCTCCTACTATCTTAATTCAGTTTATAATTTACATAATTTTAAGTCTTTAAATTAAATCAATTAAGTTAAACACATACATTTTTGTAATGTCACTATATTTTGTGATTTAAAACATACACCGTACTTGTCATGAAAGACTCCTACATTAAACAGTGATAGCGTTCTTCTTACATAATTGTTATGCTGTAACTGTTCTCTGTGTTTAGAGTTGCCAGTCTACATTCCACCACCCCCATAATATAATTGTCATTTAACTGTTTGTCTCTTTATTGTTTGTTCCAATTTTATGTAATAGGAACAGCAGGGGGCATTCAGAGCTTTAGATGCTGGATACGGTTGGGCATGATATTATGATGCTACTTTACTGCATTTTGAAAGCGTAGAATGCAGTTCGATCAATTTACAATATACCATATAAAATCCATTATTTCATGTAATATGCATTTATGCATCATGAGCTTGTCATTTATTTCTTTGTTCAGTTGTTCATTGCTTTCACATAAGTTTTTAGAAGCACTACTTTCACATAGAATTTCGATCAGATCGATGAAAATAAAAACATTACAAATTAGTTGCAATAATCATGAACAAAATTATTTTCTTTAAATGCAAACAATTACATCTTAATGAGATCCTTTTAAAAAAAAACCAAAAACCAACAAAACAAATAAAATCTACAACAAAAACAGAGAAAAAAAGTCTGACTTGAGCACTCTATTTACTGTGGTAAAAAAATTTAATGAAAAATGGTTGTCCTTATCTCCAACTATCAGAAGAAAAAGAAAAATAGTCCAGGATTTCTTACAAGCCATAGCTTCAGCTCCAGAGAGAAGTTATGAGAGCTTTGAGGAGTAACCTGCCTTAGAGAGCCTATCTGAAAATAACCAAAGCCTCAGAATCCTACAGGCTCATATGAATGTACAAATGTTAGGGTGAGGATGCCTCTCAGGTGTTATTTGAGGATACGTGGGTGGAGGTGGCTCTATAACAACACAACATTTCCCTCTTTTTGGGGTAGGATGAATAATCTCCTGCATAGAGTGCTAATTAGCAGGGGAAAGTAGGTGCCAGCAAAGTAGTCCAAGTACTAAACCTGGCCATTGTCTGGAGTGGAACACCAAGGAATTTATAAGGTCAAAAAATCTCCATATGCATGAGTTCAACGTCAAAGTTTAATATGATCAAGATTCCCTTAAAAGAATTTAAGATGCAACATTTCTTGTGAGGATTGCCCATATGCTATTATAAGGTTTTTGAGTTAAATGCATAAACAGGAGGACATCTGAGGACCTTTTCTGAGTCAGGGGCATATAAAAGTATCAGCTGTATCCCTGCTTATTTTCTCCAGTGGCAGGGATTAGCACACCTAATCAAATCTGACAATATTCTAGAAGTCTGGAGGTATATGTGGGATTGGGGAGAAGTAGGTTTGAATTTACATTTCTCTTTCTGATCTTACTGAAATATCTTTTTCACTCTCACCCTCTCTGAACTTCCTACATGGCTTCCAGTATTCTGTCAGTAGAACATATGTAATGTCTTCAAGCAAATGCATGACTTAAAATGCAATAGTAAAAAAAACTCTCCTTGACAAAAGGTAATCCTACAGTTCAACCGGTTTCATCCTACATGAAACAGCTGATGAGAATGAGAAAATTGGAGAATTATGTTAATCTGAAACTAAAATCACAGAATGACAAATTTTGAGTTTTGTTTTTTTTCTTGAATGTGTCAGAGTATTACAGGATTTCCCAGAAGACTGTTACATGGACATATTTTATTACTTTATTTTCCTGTATTTCCTGCACTAATACTTGATATTCATATCCTAGTTATTGTATGGATTCCAATGGCTAGGTGTATAACTTCAGATATCAAATAGATTACTCAAAGCATGGCATCTCACACTGGTTAAGTGTTTGTAATCTAGGTCTCATATTCCTAATCTTCTCACAGTTTGCCTTTGGGCCACACTAATGTAGGCACCGAGAACAATTAATTTGTTAGATTGCACTTTGCCATTTGAGGTGCTGTGGGGTGCCAGGTGATATCATACCTGGACTTCACCACCCAACTCCACAAGGACCTGGAATTTCTGAGCACCCTCACACTCTCAGGCCCATGCAGATGTCTCAGTTATTGCTGGGCCTCAGAAGGAACTGCATTTCTGTGTTTGGACACTTGAATCCTCCCTTTAGTCATATGAATAGCCTTGTTGGCATCTGTGATTAATCAGACCAGACCTCTGTGGAACCAAGAGGTGCACACACAGGCAATGTNCTGAATTAGGAGCTGACTCCCACCTTCACATTTCAACTCTCTGACTACCCTGGCAAATGCAATTGCTAAATGGTTACTATCTGTATTTCACAGCCTACTTCCAATTCTAAGATAAGCAGTTCAGCCTAGACGGTGTCAAATTTTAATCAGCTTCTTTCTATTTCTAAATACTAATCCTATGAATGGACCATGTAAGAATATACAGAATAAAAACAGAAGGTGTACCATATGTTTGACAGCAGAATGCAACATGCTTATACTGCCCTTACACACTGTAATACTCTCTCAACTTTTCTTGGTCTTTTTATGTGTCCTTTCTGCTGCATGTGCATCCATGAAGTCCATCTGGTTTGTCATTTACCTCTGCATATCTCATAATCATATCTGATAATTTACAGTACTCTTAAAATATACCAAGGACATTAATTTTATCTCAAAGATTTTCAGGAACTTAATATCTAACATAGTAAAAACACATAAATTTTGTGCAGATTTAAAACCATACAGAAAAGATCCATAGTTAGAGAATGTTTCCATGCGATTTTTTCAAAACAAACAGAAGGTTTTTCCCTACTTTTTAAATCTAATATTCTTTAGGTCAATGCCTATCCAGAAGAAAGGTATCTAGTATGCTTATAATGGAAGATTTTACCAGTCTTGGAGAAGAAATTACTGAAAGAATGGAAAATAGACTTTTTTTTTTAAACTTGTCTATAAATTGGTTAGACCTAAAGAATATGTGCTGGTTTATTTCTGATGATGCATATACATATTCTTTTATCACTTCACCTGTTCATTCACTCTGGAGTGTGATGGTCCATGATGGATGAGAATCTTCACAATATCAACATCTCCTCTCCAAGCAGCCAAGTGAATAGGAAAGTAACCTTTATTATCTGCTACATTAGTTGATGCTTCATACTGAAGTAATTTGAGAACTATATCCCTGGAAAACAGGAGGGAAATCTAAAAATGGACAGGAAGCTAATTTTATTAAGTTTTTACATGAATATATATATTACCAATATTTTTATCATGGAAAATAGAAAAAAAACCCCAAACCTGTACTTCAAGTGAAACAGCTATGAAGAGTAAAGACCAATAATTTCTGAAAATTAAATAGTACAACATAGACAAAATGCTATTAATTGTAATGATTCTTGCTTCTAATGAATACCATCAACAAGATTATCATCAGCTCTCTGAAGAAAGAGTTGTTTCTTTCAACAGGATCACCTGTCCACAGAATCATTTTTAGAATTTGCCCATCCAGAACCTGTCCCTCAAGGCACTAAAGGCAGAGAAGTACTCTTGTCCCCATCACTGCAGAATTCTGGAGGCAGGATGACAAGAGGATGATTTTATGGACACATTTCTTAGCATAAGGCTTAATAGTTTTTCCCCTTCTTTAAGCCATTATCTCAAAGATAGTTAGGAAACAACCTAATGATGATCTAGCCAGGTATTTGAAATAACTTCTATGTACAACTTCTATGAAATAATTGCTTCTATTTTCATTTCCCACATTTAGCTGCCTTGTAGCGGTGAGGGGAAAAGTGACTTACTACCATTTTAATTCTCTTTATATTCATTTTGGTACTTTTAGTGTGGCTGATCATTCACTAAGTGAAAGATCAGCATAAGTTGGTATAGTGCATCCCTGATTTTTAAGCAGTCTCCTGTACTTAACTTCAAAAGCTAAACATAAAAATCAGCTGTGTGGTATAACATTACCAAGTATGTCAGAAAGGAAATAAATTCTGTCTTATTGCTGCATTTGTAGTCTCATCGTTTGATCCAGTCAGGCTTCATTAGTTATTTAGCTAGGAGAATCTATGATCCCGTGTGGGCAGTTCTAGGCACACTTTTTACAAATATGGAAACACTGAGTTACTGATTTGGCTCAAAAAATCAGTGAGGGGAGGGAGCTCAATGTAGCCTATGTTATGAGCAAAAATGACTACAAATTGACTCCAAATTAAGACACAAGATAAATCTAAGGCAATTATTCTTCCAACCTTGATGGAACCTAATATAATTGGATATTGAAAGAAAAATGTGGCGAGTTATGAGGGAATATATCCAGGTCAAAAACTCCCAGCTGACTTCAAAAGATACTGGAGTCATCTCATCTAGGCTTTGAGGAAAATTTAAGCTTGATTTTGGTTACTCCTGACAAGGTCAAATACTATGACAACAGCCAAGAAAGAGCAGCTTCACTGCAGAAAGACTTCTACACAAAAAGTTCCAGAAAAGGGAATCCTGCGGGAAACTTTTTAGTACACACGAGGTTTGAGAGACTTCCCATTAAATAATAGTTGGTTTTGCAGTAAAAGGTCCGATAAGAGCTAGATATACACAGCACTTGATCTGAAAGGAAGATCAAACAAAGGAAACATAAATTGAACTAAGTAGAATAAAATCACTAGAAAAGCTCTGCACAGATGAAATTTCTAGATAAAAACAAACAGGAATTTCTGGGAGGAGTCTATTACAAGATTCAAGCTACAAAATAGAATATGCATCTCCTTCATCCTTCAATAATGCCCTGACCCAACACACATACCTAGGGTGAGGTTTTTTTAGTTTGGCAGAACTTTTTCATTTTGTATAAATACATTTCAGAGAGGAGGAGACTGAAAGTCCTTAGCCCAGTGACATTACTAGGATAAGTGAAATTACTTAGGGAGACTGAGATTCCAGTGCCTGCCCCAGATATGATTTAATTACTTATATAAAGCAGGATAGTTTCCCAAAGAAAGAAAATGGTCCCAGAATAACCAAGGAGGAAGGAATTCATCATATACAGTGATTAAGCAAGGATTTGAACTATGGTGTCCAAGTATCTCAGACACAAATTCTAAAGTTCTTACTTTTCTTGAAAAACTGAAATATCTCAGGTTCAACCTAGAGCAAAACAGGAAAAATTAAAATCCCATAAGTTTTTAAAGGACAGGAACTTCTCCTGAGTGGGAAGGTTCTTGTGTCAAATGACTATATGCCATTTTAATTTTGAATATCAAGTTTGAAAACTCAAATATAATGTAAAGAAATTTATTTGTTATTTGTGATGACTAACAAAATTAGAAATACCAGGTGTCTGTCCAGTTCTCTTTCTGGCCATGCTGCCATTGCAGCAGAATCAGTATAATGGCTTGGATAACAAGTCCTGAAACCCTCGTGATTTATCACAAAATACCTCACAATGTATTTCAGTTTACTTTAATATAACAAGGTATAATTGTGATGCCAGTTACTGCTACTTATCCTGCTGTGAGTGGTCAGGGTCATAGCAGCCAACATTGCACTTTTCAAAAGCTGTAGTTATATCTGCTGCTGTACATAAGTTCACAATTTTAAGTCCTGCCTGACCTCAGGAAAAGTTTAGTCAATACTGCATCTGAAATCATCATTTGGCCGTTCTATGTTTTGGGATTTTATACTTTACATTGCTAGGATTCACTTGAGTCCTCTGATAGTTTCAGTGTTTATATAGCAATATTTTTAACTTTCTGTGTAACTATTATTTTATTGCCAGTATTAAATATACTAAACCCAGTTTTCATCTATTTAAAATCAGCATTTTTGCAAGTCAGTGTTTGGGGTTTGGTCAGTTAAAAATTAGCAATAGCACAAGAAACAATCCATAAATCATGAGCAAAAATGCTGAGTTTAATATATCATATTAAGAACTTAGACTAATTTCATGGAGGTAAAAATACATTAATGTATTTATTCTGAACATTCCTACACAGCTGCAACTTTGAAAACTGTACAATATCTTGTTCAAAAGTTTACTTTATATATTTAAAAAGAATATCCCATATTCATCAAAAGATTCATCCATCCTAAAGAAAATTGACATTTTTCTAGAATAAAATTGAAGACACAGCCTAAAGTTCTAATTTTTCCTTAGAAGGATGCAAAAATTGTGCAGTGAGTAAACTAAACACATCATAATTCATGTGTTATTTTATGGACAGTCCAAAATCACATTAAAATTCATGCAAAGCACTCTTAATTTCAGTTGGGTTTGGATCAATTCCTTATCTCCCACACAGGAGTTAACCAAAGCTTTATGTCAAAACTTCCTTTAGTGAAAATATCCTTTTTTTCCTGCTTTCAAGTGTATAATTACTAAATATTTTTATGTCACTTTTGCTTCAATAATGATTAATCTCTTCTTTCTTTGTTTCACAAAATTGCTTCCTGAAATGTTCACACTATACATATGCACATACACACAGAAATATAACACAATATTTTCTGCTGTGATTTCTTAGCAATGAAAAAACACTAGAGCCAAGACTAGCAGTAACAATGCTAAATTTCCCCAAAACTGAGGAAGAATTTGGAAGAAGTAGTATAGAATCAATAGCATTTCCCATTTGTCATTGCTACTTATTGATATTGATGAGTGTCATAACATCTTGTATTAATATATTTCATTGGAAAGAAGGTTCTTTTAATAAGTCAAGGTTTGCCAATTTTTGGTACAAATCTCAGAACTATGCTATATTTTCTTGCATTAAACAGTTAAATAACATTCTACATAAAAACTAAATGTGGGGCACTTACTTGTGTCCATTTAAAGCTGCATGATGTAAAGCAGTATAACCTGAACTGTCAGTGCAGTTTATGTTTGGTCCTCGCCAGATGCTGCAAATAAAGCAAAATTGTGAAGTTAATTTTTTGGCTTGGCAAGTACAAAAGTGTTGGAAATCTGATCTAGAAATAATCTAAAGATCTGTGCAACAAGTGCGATTAAACTTTAAGAGATGAATTACCTTGAAAAAAACTTGAAATAGCAAATACCATCTTGATAGCAATATAATTTATTTATAAAAATAATTTTACACATCCATCTCTACAAGAGTCATGAACTTTATGTAGGGCAGACTCAAAGACTAATAACAGAATAGTCACTTCAATTAGATCTGTTCTCCCACTATTACTCTGGTAATTACACTGAGGTTATCTGATTTTGTACTACTTTTCCACAAGTATGTATTAATTGTCTTTATGTCAATTAGTCTAGAATCAAACAGGTATCAGATTAGTGAAAACCAATCACACTCTTTAAAGAGGCAGGAAATTTATTCTTTTTACTTAACTTGATATTTTAGCTCCCACTTCAGCTGATTATATTTTTAAAATAAATTAGATATACCTTTAAAAATAAGTTAATTAAATTGTGGGGTTTTATCTTTCTGTATTTTACAGTCAACTTCATTACGTGCCCTGTTTAACCAGTTTCATGATCTATTATGACTCTTCTAAAAACAGTAAAGGACATATTTTGTTTCAAATTGGAAAACACAGGTACTAATCTACCAAAACCAACAACAAAACCAAGGCCTGGAAATTGATTAACAGAGGTATATTGAGAACCAACAGGCTATTTTATCTAACTGACCACATTTGAAACTGATTGTATCCTTCATGGAAGCAATTTACTCTCCTGTAACAGTTTTCAATCATCAGTATTAAAACTTCCAGAACACAAAATTATGAGTTCTGAATTACAGTCTGTTTTCTTTAGTTTCTAATACAGTGCTAAACAGTCATTGGCAAACCATATTTCCTTTCACTTCATATATTAGAATCAAGCATTGTAGTTTAAAGAAAATAATTTGAAGCTAGTAAGTAAAAAGAATTTTTCATACTGACATTTTTCATTATCTACATCAGTAAAATGACATTATGCTTAACATATAATTTTTAAGAATTATTTACTATTGAATCTGTATTTTGTTACCTATAAAATGGAGTATTTATGTATGTACACACACACACACATATATATGTATATGTACACTAGGGAATACTGATGTAGACTGGTCTCTTTTTGATTGTGTGTATTTGAATGATTCATTAGCTCATAAACTTAAGGACTTGTTTTCCCCTAAGTAATACTGTGTGCATACAGAATTATTTGTGTGAAACCTTGTGTTCTGTAGGGAGCATAATTCTGCATAATGCTGGGTACCTCACCTCTCCCTGCAATTTAATTTCTTAGAAGAACAGGATTGAATTATTTTCTTGGGTGCAAAAAAGCAAGAAAAAAAAAGTAATTAAAAAAAAAATCTGCTCAGACATCTACAGATGTTCTTTTCTACAGAACGCAACTTTCAGTTAAGAAAAGTCACTCTAATCTTTTCAATTAAAGGAAATTATTTTAACTTAATGGAATAGTAAAAATTAAGTCCCTGAACTGATAGCTCCTCTGTAATAGACAGATATTATTTATATGGCAGACAAGCTGTCTATCTATTAGAAGGAAAGAAATCTTTCTGCATTGATAAGGTACAACCTCCCTTATACTTTTGCATAGTGTTTATCAATTACTGTCTTATTTATTTAATTATAGTTTCATCCTTTGATATATACCACCTTATAGGAGAATGAAGAAAACAAGAAGTGGTATAGAAAGTAAGATTTTAAATATTACAAAAAAAATACACTACCAACCAGAATATACTTGATTGATACTTGATTTTGATAGCTTGCTTGCTTTAACTTAAGGGTTCTTAGGATTTGTCTGTTGTTTTTTTTTTTTTCAAAATGCAAGGATCTAAGAGTTTATGTACTGTTCATGATGCACTAAGCATCATGAATTAAAAAAACAAACCACAAAAAACTAAAAATGAAAAAATTCCCACCAAAACTCCTTAAAATAATCCTCATTCATTTCCCCCTAATTTTCTTCTTTAATCCACTTACTAATTAAAACATTGTTGTATTTCCTAACTCTGGTCTTAGGAAATATTTTTGATCTGAAACTATACTGATTAAAAACAAAACAAAACAAAACAAAAAAACCTCTGAAACTTTATTAATGAGTATATAAATGCACCTATGTAAAACCCCTGAGGACATGTAGGCTGGGCGGCTGAGAGACAAAGGACAAAAGACAATGAATAAATGCTGATGACTCAGAGACACAAGACAGGATGGACAGACTAATCAATGTCAGCTCCCAAAGGGTACACAAAGACATGCTCAAAATCACAGTGTGGTTATCAATCTACAGAACACAGCAAGCTCGAGCACGACTTGGCTGCAGGAAGCTCTCTTCCCTTAGCCCAGGGGCGAAATCCTCTCTGAGGAGGTCTTACATTGAGACAGTATTGCAACATTTTTTCCTACAAAACGAATGCAGGTCCATTATATACACGGGATAGTTAGGCTTTGATAATGTAGAATCAAATTCAGCAGTCTGAATACAAGTTCTTAAATCTTAAAACTCCCAGCTTCAGCTATAGCTCTTCTCTTGCAATTAAGAATACGGTGGGACAGAAGTCCAGTCATGTATAAATTCCATACAAAGCATCTTCAAACAAAAGTGGAGTAGAAATTGAGGGAAAACCTAAATACCTGTGACTAGTACTGGTTAACTTTTACAGTCAAGACCAGTTTCCTTGGAGTGGTTAAAAGAAAGAAAGCCTTCATCAGTTATGACAGAAGGGCTCCTCTGTATTCCACTTGTCTGTAGGGACAAGCGGGGGTTTTGCTTAGTCCACAGAGAACCATAGGAACTCCAGCTTGTCAGTGGTGAGTCAGACAGATCTTTGGATTCAATCCAGACTTCTATCCTTGAAACTCCAGTCATTCTGACAGAAAAAAACACTACCTCTCATTTGGCAGCATCCTGCAGAATGCTGTAAGAACAACTACTAAATTGTGAAAATACACAGTCCAAAATCAGACCAGCAGGCAGTACCTTTAATAAGTAAAATCATTCATGTTTAAGAAATGTGAATCATGTTCTAAAACCATTGCCAATGGTATCTCTATGTATGATCTTAGCTGATCTGAACAATCTGAAACAATACCACACAGTTAATGCTGAAGATTAATTGTCCCTATGAAGAGCAACTCCCCACCTGTTGTATCATGAGTTTTGGATCCCTAAAATGTATGAGGTAGTTGGGTTCTAAGTATTTGTTATGAATCAGACCTACGCACTTTGTATAAGACCTATAGATTGATAAAGATTAATCAGGAACACAGCTCACTGTGTTATTTAGTATTGGGCCATATAATAGAGAAGGCTAACTGCCTTGACTATCTTCTTTCAGTGTGAATACCATACTTATGGGAACATTCATATATTAAACTCCCTTCATAAATAAATACTGAGCTCTTTAAATTCTTTTAAGACAACTAATATTTACTGAAATTACATAAAGAATCATTATTTTTCTATAAACACAACAGAAATCAATCTTCTGAAGGGTTGTGAAAGCCATTGCATATCTCATGATTCCAAATACATCAAACATTCACTCACCAGTTGGTTGAAGGAAGGGATTGTCCCATTCTACTCTGCATTAGTGCAGCTTCACCTCGAGTGCTGTGTGCAGGTTAGGGTGTCACAATTTAAGAATGATATAAAGCTAATAGAGAACAACCAAAGTAGAGCTACAATGATGGTGAAGGGCCTTGAGGGGAAGCCATACAAGGAGCAGCTGAGGACACTTAACTATTCATCCTGGAGGAGACCTGAGGAAAGACCTCATTGCAGTTACAGCTTCCACATGATGGGAAGAGGAGGGGCAGGCACTGATCTCTGTGGTGACCAGTGAGAGGACACAAGGGAACAGCCTGAAGTTCTGTCAGGGCAGGTTTAGCTTGAGTATTAGAAAAAGGTTCTTCACCCAGAGGGTGTCTGGGCACTGAACAGGCCCCACAGGGCAGCGGTCACAGCACCGGCCTGGCAGAGCTCAGGGAGTGTCTGCACAAGGCTCTCAGGCACAGGATGTGACTCCTGGGAATGGTGCTGTGTAAGCCAGGAGCTGGACTCGATGACCCCTGTGGGTCCCTTCCAACCCAGCGTGTTCTATGACCTTTTGATTTCAAATATTTATATAAATATACACATTAATGTTGAGGTATAGTATATACAACATTACTTTCTTTTGAAGAACAGAGCACATTCTCAGAAACACCATTCTGCTCCTTCTTCTGTAAAAATAAGTAAATTAAAATAACTTTTTTTAAAAGCCACTCTAATTTTACTTTTATCAGAAATAAACTGAAGCAAATTTCTTTCTCTCAAGAATACAGATATGATGGCATATTTTATTAGGAAAGATATTCCCTTAGCCATTCTTTTTCCTAATTCAACTGACCTTGAATCTTTACTAAGAAAAGAGAGTTTTTTCCACAATTCATTTTTGGAAGTCCTACACAGTATTCTCATCCATCATAAATTCATGGTGTTTGCAATTTTAAACACATTCTTATCACAGAGAGGCAAACTCAATATTTACTAGAAAAGGAGATTTTAAAACCTCTAAATGATTAATTATGCATACTGGAACACTTACTGACGTTTGTTTAAGTGGAATAAAAATTCCTGATGCTCTGGCACTAGAAGCAGCACTGGAAAGAGTAACAATTTGCATCAAAGATTTTTTTAATATGGATGCTGTTAGACCTTTGACCTCAATCCAGTACTAAAGATTGTTCATATTAGAAACCAACCTGAGATAAGATTCTTTGTTATAGCTGTAGCACACACAGAACAGAACTTGCTATTTATAGAGTGCAATTCAGCTGGCTTTAATACCTTGTCCTTCCTCATGTGGATTTCCTCAAAAGTAGAATAATTCTTTCAGACACTAGCAAAATTGTCACAAGCAGAAATGCATGATTCCATTTCCTCTTGATTCTAGAAGGCCGTCTCATACTTCAATCTCAATATATACTGAGATTTGAAAATGAGATTCAGAAATCAACTATAGTAACATTAATCCCTGCAACAATGTAATCAATCCCTCACTATCTTGACATATGAAAATATAACATATGTGAGTCTCACTTGTGTTCACATCTATATGACATTAAATCAGTCATCCACATGATTTCCCATATTCTGAATTCAAAGCTTCTGTATCTTCATCTCATAACAGCAGCAATAATGTCCAACCATTTTGGACAACCTGCCATAACCTTAGCCTAAACTCAGAACAGTGAAAGACTACAGCTCCAGGAACTAACTTCCAATATATGAATCCAGATATATTATGGCTCTTGAAGTCTATCAGTGACCTAAAACATATGTAGAATATATACATAACATTTGTGCTTTCCAGTAGAGTATTTTCTCACCTAGTCAGACTCCATAGGCCTAAGCAGACAATGAGCAAGGCAGAGAACATCAGAAGCCTACAACACTATTTTGCAAGATATAAGGAAATTGAAGGTAACTTTGATCAAAATTAACTCAAAAGAGTACTAAAACTCTCTCCTGTTTTGCTGGGGCAACTTTATAATGCTGAATTGTATAATGTAAATGTTATGTTTATGTTTAATAACATAAATATGTAACAATTTGAACCTGTTCTTTGGAGATACATTGTTTCAAATCAGAGGTGCTCTTATTGCATATGCAACAATGCTATCATAGATAATCTGCATGTTGACTGCCTCCATCCAGGTGCTAACACGCATTTTTTCCATCAGCATTGTATTAACTTCATTAACAAGGACTCAGCTTAGGAAAGACATACAAAATATAAAGATAGATATGACAAATACATTATAGAAATTATAGTCACTGAATAGAAAAAAAGTTAGCACCTGTTCAGATTACATCAGCATTTCTTTCTCCTGTTAAATTAATTATCAAGTTAAATAAGGAAGTCAATCAGGGTGAAATTAGCTACCGCATTAAGTACAACTGGGTAAAACCAATCCACTGATCAAGTTTTTTCAGAGCCTTGAAGATTGGTCTTTATCAGACATATTGCAAACCTCAAATGGAATCTTTGTAACTTCTAATCTTTAACACATAGAGCTATTATAATGTGAAATGTTCAAATGTTTTTGACTTAGCATCGAAAATCTGAATAAGAATGATATCAGATGAAACCATTGCATGGTACAAAATTACTACACCAGATAATTTTATTAACTAAGGACAGTTTGAGCATCAATTCTCTATCCTATGCTCTAGCTAACTGGAACAGTAACACAGAAAAAAAAGCTTTCCAACAATAAAAACATAGAATTAATGCCTTAATTTCTTCTCTCAGCAACATGTCATATTTGAAATAAATAATATCAAAACAGAAGGATGCTACTCAGCAGACATTTCATTTGCTGTGCTTTGCCAACAGAGGTCAGAATTACCTCAGCAGCATCCAAAGCATTACTATGATCGTGACTATAAATACTTTTATTACCACAAAATTACTTTCACAAAGACAAATAATATACTTTAACCACAGGCTGAAGTTTCACAGCCTGTGAAACACAACATGCTACAAAGGTGTCCTAAAGCTTTTCGATATATAACAACGTCACCACTTAAAATTTCCTGAATACTGTTACTGAAATAACAACAAAGGTCATATCCATCACATGACTGACAAAGTATTTGGTAAGATATGCTAGTTCTCATTTGGTAAGATATGCTATGCTCATTTGGATTGCTCAGAAAAAAGCTATTCATCCAACATGATGCTTTTCATTGAACAAAATCTTTTATGACACACAGCTTAGAAGGCAAAATGTAATTATAGTAAAAATATTCAGTAAATTTTCAGTCTTTGTGCTACAATTCTCTTTTAAAATCCATTAGGAGTTATTGTTTCTACTCTATTTAAAAGCCTTATCAAATGCAGAAATGAAATTCAAAACTAAGAGGTTGTAGTGGTTTAGATTCGCCAATTTGAGTTTCCTGGCCAATGCACCAAATAATGCGGTGCCTTAGAGTTGGCTAAACTCACCAGTACACTTACTCATTTCCTGCTGTGGCATACAGATTAGTGGGAGGCCAAAACATGCTCAGAACTTAAAAGGTATGAAGAAAACGTTATTAACAGAACTAAAAGAGTAAGAAAAAGAAAATCATAATAAAACCTTCAGAACACTTTCCCTACCCCTGCCTAATTTCTTTTCCTTCCCAACTGACAATGTAGAGACAAAACCTAGGATTTTAAAACAGTTATCACTTCTAAAATATTCTTTCCTTAGTTCTTGTGGGGTGAGGAGTTTTCTCTTGCCATGCCATGGAGACATCTCCACAAGAAAACAGTTCTCTCATGGTCTTCCATTTTCACAAACAGCAGCTGCCCAGGAAAAGAATCTGCTATTGTGAAGCTCCTCCCATTTTCACAGCCTCCTCACAGCTGAATGGATGGGCCATGTCAACTTATGGGGTATTATTTTAAGGATGAACTGTTCAAAAGCAAATGTTCTCTTCATTGATCTCTGTGATCTTCATCTCTGGGAACAGAGGTCTTCTTCTCCCCCTGGGGGCACAGAGTCTTCTTCACTCTCATCTCTCTCGCTGCTCAAGCTTCTCATGGGATCACAGCTCCTTCAGTATCTGCTTTGCTTCATCAATGGATGTCTCTGCTCAGGTCT
>VWYI01042089.1:16157-29524 GCA_013399455.1 Anthoscopus minutus
CCCCCCTCCATATTTTCTTATGAATTAAAGGCAATATTGTAGTATATCATAGTCCATCTCCATGGCCTTACCAAAATAACCTTCCACCCTATTCCTAGGGCACCGCCTCATTCTCCTTCCATCTGTAACTTGGCTCCTTCTTTACCAACTTAGGTGTTTTTATGTTGTCTTTCTACGTGTCCCCTCTGTCCTTTTCTCTCCCTTGAGAGAAGATCAAGGTGTGCAGGTCTCAGCTGTGCACTGAAAGGGCTAGCATTTCACCAGCTAGCATTTCACCAGCAGATGGCCGTGGAGGTTCCTGCTGGGCAATGGCTGATGGATTCCAGGCTGCGCTGGGCCCTTCCCTCTGCTCGGTAGCCGCTGGGGAGCTGCGGTAAGGGGGGGACGTGGCCCAGCCTGGGGCCCAGCAGGACCCCGGCTCGGCGCAGGCTGGAGGAGCAGAGGCAGGGCCTGGTGTCCCCTGGCCGGGAGCAGCTGGGATCCAGCCTGGCCTGGCCAGGCTGCACAGGCCAGTGGTGGGGCAAGGCCAGCCCCACCGGGATCTCAGCCACCTTTCAAGGCCGGAAGCAATAGAGGCCTCTCCTGGATTTGTGGGTTTTTTAAAATGTGGAATTCACAGAGGTGGACCCAGCTTCTAAATGGTTTAAAAAGGTGTCAATTCTCGGAGCTAGCCGGCTATTGGCCCTTTTCCAGACACTGAGGAAGCTCCCAGCAGTCTCCTCCAGAAAGATCACTCTGTAGGTAGCCTCCTCCCTCTGCAATAATGTCAACCCATACCAAACCAGCACAGATGTTTAAATGCCACAGAAGCTTCTAGTATAAAGCAAGATTTGTCTGATACAGAGTTTCAAATAGCTTAAAAAGAACAACTACCCATCAGTTATTTCCAGATGTACCTGAAGTGAACACTGTGTTTTATAATTTTCCAAAAACCAACCACACATCAATGAAGAAATATTCTTTGTACCTCAAATAGCTTTACTGTGGAATGTTTTCTAGAAAATGAACCTGAGACCTACTCTATAAGTATTGTGAGTGTTCCATAGAATTGCAGCTTTGTGGATTATGAACTTTTCGGCAAAATTAAAATAAAAATGCTAAATTTGGGGGAATATATTTAAAGAATTATCTTTCAGCAACTTTCAGCATCTTTCTGTTCCTTTATATTGAACTGATAGGATACTTCACAAAATCTGTTTTGACAAATACTTTTTTGTAAAATATATTACAAGACTTACCCATAACAGGAATAATTTAATGTCCTTTCTGAACTGCCTGTTTGGTAAGAGATATCTAGAGAACCCATATTAGTGTGCAAATATTCCTCCTAATATCATAGATATAAAAAAAAACAAACCCAGCATTGCAGGAGAAATCCCAGTTCCACATAAGACACCATCCAAAATGATTAATCACAACTTTCTCTCTAATCTACTGTTAGCACTGTGGTACCTGAAGGACTCATGGAAAAATTACTGTGATTTTTTCAGCTGTGTTTAATTCAAATAATGTTCCTAAATCTTTATATAATTCATCAGGAAAAAAATTATCCCCAACTAAATACATTAGGTACTAAACTAAATGTATGATGCAAGGCTAGACTGGCCTACAACAAAAATAAGGGAAATGATACACCAAAAAAAAGGTTATGAAATACATGTGTGGATGGCAGATTCCATCCTACTTTCCCTTACTATACATATAAATTTCTTTTTTTTCCTATTAAAGGTCATATATTTGCAGAGAGGAAGGGATCCTTGTTTGTGAAATCTCCAGAAAGCTGTAGGTTTTAAAAAATTATGGAGATGGTAAGGTCTCTGACATATACGTGGGCTAGGTTCTCTAGAAGCTATTTAGTGTTAACTGCTAAAAGACAGTTAAAACACACAAAACCCCAACTGAATTTACCTTATTCTGAATTCACTTTAAATGTCAATTATCTTTAATCTTGGACAGATCTTTTACTACATCTCATTCTAAGGTCACTTTTAACTAATAGATTTAGTTCAGCCTTGGAAGTAAAGTTATTCAGATGAAGCCATCATTTCACCAAAAGGGACACAATCAGATTTCAAATAGTAAGAAGAGGGACATTTTCCCTCAGGCGCTGAAGCCTGACCAAAACTACATTTACTGTATCTGGAGTCACACTAGAAAATACATATCCTTACTAGAAATATGTATCCTTCTAGTGGAATTAAATTTTAAAATTGGCCAAGGCCCAGCTAGTCGGTAGTTCATAGCTGGCCCCCCATGGTCCCACTACCCAGGCAAAGAAGCTCATATAGATATGTCTGACAAAGCTTAAGTTGTCACAATTCAAGGAATATTTCTTTCCTAGGGTGAGAGGATTGTAGTAGAAGGTAAGTGTTTAAAAAAAACCATTTAGTTACTGGAATATCCATCTCTTCTGGATTTTCATGAAGCTACCTGAAAAGAATGCAAAGTGATTTGAAGGACCTTGGCATCTTAAAAGGCATGAGAGCTCAACCCAAATTTATATGACAGACTTGCATTGATAAGTGTTTGAAAAAACACACACAGCACAGAATTACTCCTATAATACTTCTAACTGAGACACTGAATTCATTTGGGCATAAGGATTCCCAACAGCCACAATTCCATAAAGACTTTGATTATGCCAGTTCAGAGTAGACTGAATACACAGAAAATCTGTAAATATTTTCTATAAAAGCATAATCAAACAAAGCTGGAAGGTTAATTTCTCCTCGGGCATGGAAACAGAATGCCAGGATGTAGTTCATGGTTGCAGAAATTCTAAAACTATACCAAATCTACAGCAAACAAAACAAAAACAAAACTTCTAGCATTTATTTTGTAAAACAAAAAATGTTAACAGCTCAATCAATGAAGGAATAGATTCTCATTACAGTGAGAGACAAATTTTAAGATAGTTGATCATATAGTTCTGCCACATAGAAGACAAAACTTTAGGAGCAGTCGAGGGCATGAAATCATTTTAGAAAAGCTTGGAAGGTTTTTTTAAATATCAAGATGAATTTTATAGCTTCAGTCTTGTAGCCACTACAGTTACAAAAATCTTCACATAGATGTAAATTGGTACAGGACTGTATTTTTAATTTTACAAACAGAAAATAGTTTTTGGCTTTCCTACATCACCAAGTCCCTCTGAACAACCTAAAATCCCTAACAGATTCTCCAGACAATCCTGTTTAAGCAGTAGAGTTTTATGTACTTCTCCTCCATGTAACAGAGTCACAATTGTTTCAGTCCTTATTTACAAAACAGGAGTGGACAGTCTGGGATGTAGAATGTTTATATACTGTTGAGATCAAAGCACAATCAATCTCTTTAAAACTATCTGTCTCTGTTTAGCTCCCAGAAAATATGTCATGGGTTGTATGCAGTTTAGGACTGTCCATTCTGCCAGACCCTGAATGCCATGTCATTTCTCTTGAAGTGTCAGCTCTGAACCATTTAGGAACTCAGGCTGCACCAGCAATAGTAAACATGTTTGGAACTATTTCCTGGCACTGAGGTCATACTGGCATAGAATACTCCACATCTACACTACTCAAACCTTCTAAGCAGGAGAGCTGCATCCAGATTGTCTATCAGGCCCTAGGCACATACTAATTCGTCAGCTGTGCCTGGAAGCTCTTTCCTTGGGAGAATGCCACATGGCATCTTCCAGTACCCAGAAATGTTCCCTGGCATGTTAAAGTTAGATGGAGGCTCACATTCCTGTCACAAATTTGGCAGGTCTGTCTCTCACCAGCAGTATTTATCAGCTTAGAGGATGCAAGAGCACCACTGTTTTGAGTTTGGGTCCATACAGATCATGATAAGCTTCTGTCTCAGAGTTCATGTTTCTGCTTTATGCCTTTGATTCTCCCAGCAAAGGGCATAGAAGGGAGAAGTGGTGGTACACTGACCCCAATTCCTTTCTTAGCTCCTTGCTTGACTGATGATAGATAGATGCCCAGATAGAGGATAAGGGCAAGGAAAGTTGTAGATGTGAATATCCCAAACAATACACCACTGTTATTAACTTTTTTTATACTTTTCTCCTCCTCCATGTGCACACTTATATTGATGGAAATTCCTAGAAGTACATCCGTAAGTGCATAGTATACCTGCAAAGCAGACTAGGAGTTTCATTCTGGTAAAAACTTAAGAAAGAAATCCACAATGGACTCAGAATGAATTTATTCCAAGAAAATATTGCTAATGGCTACAGCAGCATGAATATCTTCAACATTTTACCAGAAAGAGCACTTACCAAAAAAGCAGTCTTTTTTTAGTTCAAAAAAGCCAAGGCAGGCATAGATATGAAATTCCTTCACACCAAAAATACCTACATTTAAGTTTTATAAACAGAGATTCTGGAAGAAACTTCAAATTGCATAGAAGGAAGCCAGAAGTCACTGGGTAGGAAAAAATAATTAATCCCACCAATACAAAACAAGCTGAAATTAAAGACAGCTAAAACCTTACTAAACTGACATGTTTCTCACTTCTGATTTCCCAGTCATCACAAATCAAGGAGAAAGAAGCATTCCTAGGTGAGAGGGACCTAGTTAAACCTTGGTAATTTGTCCCACTTATCAGAGATGTTATTTCCCATAATTAATTAGATGGTCTCTCCAGAAAGAAGAACAAGTTTCTGTCTTGTGAGAACAGGTCAAGGATGAAAGTAAGAGTTGGATATCCATACCCATGATGAAGAATATGCTGGAACTAGGAACTTACATAGTGCCAGTCTGTCATACTGTCTCTGAAAATCCCTTAAAAATGGAAAAGAAAGGAAAGTATAAATCAGGACATTTAAACAGAGAAGAAAGGAACTCCACTGCTTCACCAGTTGAAGGAGGACAGGAGACACAATCTATTGATCTCTGAGAAGAAGTTTCAGCTTATGGAAGGCTGAGGTCATAAAATCAAACTACAGAATGCTGTCTTAAATCTCCTACTCACAGTACACAAGCCTATAATAGGTCAGATTGTTTGATAGTGTATTCAGAGCTTCTGGGAATTGAAATATTTAACTGGATATACTGATCTGAAAGATTAGCCAGCTTCCAGTATGGCAGAGAGAATTTAGTATCATTTTTTTTCTGGATCACATGATGGCAGAGCTACATTTCCACACCTAATCATCACAGTGAGGTTAAAAAGGCACTCTAGTCCTCCTGAGCATGGGAAACTGTCACTGAAGATACGTGGAGTCATAAATAGTCCAAACTACAGGATTATATACCAGAATTATTCATAACCAATTTTAACTTAAATTTCCCACAGATAAATCACATTATTGAAAAAAAGTCTTACAAAGCAAGAGATACAAATTACCTCTGTCAATTTAAAGATAAAATAGAATTGAATTTTATAATTTGACCTATTCATCAAGCTCAAGATGGACCACTTTTTTTCATGATGGACATTCAAGCTTGAATGTAGCTAGTTTACCATTGGTTTCTTATGCAACAAAAAAGGAACTGATTTCTTGGCCACTGTCACACAAAGTTGAAGGAAAATTGGAATGGTTCTGTACAGCTATGGGACTGGGAGGAGAGACTCAAGCAGAAGTTTTAACCAATGCCAGTATAAACAAAAACATCTATAAAAACTAAATGAAATTAATATTGTATATTATATAAACTAAATAAAACAAGCAAACAAACAAAAAAGTTATGTTTCTTTTAAATGGAGCTCCTACCAGTCGCATCCTGCAATTATAACCATTAAAAGATCACAAAGATTTGCTAGCAGGCTTCTTTACACTTGTATATGGTGATGAAGTGAATTACAGGCACTGAAGGTCAAGGAGTTCTAATTTCAGCTGCATGGTCTTATGTGTGCAGAAATCAATCAACCACAAACTTGTGGTCAACCACAAGATTAAAAATAAGAAGGAGAAATCTAGTTAGTTATACTATAAAAGTAGTATTTCTCTTTAGTCTTCATTTACTATTTCTAGTGATGTGGTTCACTGTGAAATAAAAGGAGTACATAGTTCTAAATTTAGACCCCAACCCATGTAACTCAAATGAAATACAAAAGAAGAAAAATAATCCATATATATATAATCCACAGTTAGAAACTATCTCTCTTAGGACACTATAAAATGTAACTTTATTTTAAATTGAAATAATTTTAAATACAGTTATTGTAATAAGGAAAGACAGACATCTGCAAACACAGGATAAACTCAATTTCTAAATGCTCCTCCACATATTGTGGAGGATTTTGTTAAGAGGTATATGCATATACTATGATTATTCACTTCTTCCCAAGGCTATTTCCATTCTTTGGAAACTATTTTCACACTTAGACTTCACATTGAGCTACATTGAGCAGAACTCATATTTGTCACCTATCTGAGGAAGAAAGTTTCATATTCTCCAAAAAACATTATGCGGATTTTACCCTTACAAAGGTGACCAATTAAGTCTTACTATCCTGAACACGATCTAAGCATTGAGGGAATAGGATATTATACCAAAGTCAACATAGTTACTATCAAATCATCATCAATATTTCAGCACTGTAAAGACAGCAGCATAAAATTAGGTTTTACTATGATGTTTGGTACTATACTATAAAACATAAATTATGCATAAAATATTTTGCAGTCAAATGAGAGAAGTTACTTTGTCAATAATTCAGACAATAAAAGAACAGCAATTCCCTATATTTTAAGTGTTTGTAACAGCATTTGATTCTATTTTTATTGATTCTATTGCTATTTCTTTATTCCTATAGTTAGGATGAGAACATAAAATGAGGGGAAGTTATAGCTGTATAATACATGCATAAAACAGTGATTTTTTCCCTGATATTTTTCTGAATTCTTTTTATGCAAGAGGATAAAGTTTCTTTAAATAAAGATATCTTTTCAGAGAGATATCAAAGTAAAAATTTTTAACAAATTTAAGTCTAAACCATCTGCACAATTATTTCACAATTGTTACTGAAAGAAAAAAAAATAAACTTCCAAAACTAAGGGACTGGAGTATCTTTTAAGAGTAGAAGCTGAGTCTTATAGCACTGTTTAGGCTAGAGAAGGCTTGGGGAGGATCTCACAGTAAGTACATAATTGGATGGTGTAGAGAAGGCAAAGTCAAACTCTTCTTGGTAGTGCCCTGTGGCAGGACAAGAGGCAACAGACATGAAGTTCAACACATTAAATTCCACCCAGAAAAAAACCCTGCTTTTTTACTGCAAATGTTGTGGAACCTTTGAGTGGGAAACCCCAAGACACAGAGTGTCCATTCCTGGAGGTACCCAAAATCTGGCTGGACAACCTCTTCTAGCTGACCTCTGCAGATGATCTCCTGAGGCCTCTTCCAACATCAACTCTTCTGTGATAGACATTAATTTTGTATGAAGATGTATTAATTTTTTTTTTACTAAGAGGTCCACCTCTTGATGTCATGCATGACAGTATATATAATAGAAAATGCATCTGTCATTTTCTTTTCTCCAAATCCAGAGAATTCAAATTCTCCTCTTCAACTATACAGAGCTTCAACTGAAAAATGAATCTAGACACCAGCTGTGGTGCAGATTGCATCAAGAGTAACTCACATCTTATAGTCATGGAGTAAATATACCCAAGACAATCCAAACCAACCAAGGTGTTTTCCTTTCTAACACATGTAAGGCAGGTGCACCTCACATTCCATCCTAAACACACTTCCTAAGAAACTTGGAGCTAGGATTAATAACTCTGCTTTTGGCATTCCTAGAGAGGCATGTAGGAGATACATTGAACTACATTCAGCATCACCATAAAGTTCTCCCATTAATTACTGGGATAAGAATAACAAGACTAGTCAAGAGTTGATCAAATGATTTGTACCAAGGAAAGACCACAATACACAACTACCCAAAAAACTTGCAACAAACCTACTTCTTTTCTCCTGAAAATCTAAATGTTTGTGGTCCAGACAGCTAGATGATTTGAACAATTCCATCTTTTTAGAGTGTTTTTGACAATGTTAATAAAGGACTGACTGGGACAACAGAAGCTCTATCCCACTAAAAGGTAACTGTCTAATTTTCAGAGGCTGAAGGAACTTCTAGGTACCAGAAGTACTTTACCATGAAATTGTTTGTGAAGAATGCCACCTTTAACAATGACAGACTGCAGTGGAAAACTAAGGCAATCATCTCTATCAATCCATAATGAAGAAAGTAACAGATGAGGAAAGTTACTAAATTAGTACAACTTAAATTACTCAATGAGAAAATAATACTACCAAAGAGAAATGGATGAGAAAATTACTCTTGTCGAACAGTCTCCCTGTTTAGGAATCTAAGTAACAGTAGCAAGTAGTGAATATGATTGATCACAATCAATTCTTTGGCCAAGCTTCAGCACCAGAAAAACTTGAAGCCGTGGATATTGTTGCCAGAAAAGACAGAATGCTTATGCTAAGAATGTAACTGTGAAGACTTTCAGAATATATGAAATGAACCTTTAGAATAGTCTCATTCAATCACTTTCTCTGAGATGGGAAAATTTTAAGGCTGGAGCTAATTTTGAGATTAGTTCAGTTTGCTTCAGTTTGCTTGGGAAACTGTGCAGTCAAGTTTAAAGTCTCTTCAGTCATGGATATTTCACCATCTCTCCTGACAATCTTTTGCAAAGCTTGATGACCCTCACTGTGATTTTTATCTGTAATATCTAATCATAAATTTCCTTACTGCATTTTTTATCTCTCCCCATTTTCCCCTTGCAGTGCACACCTGATATGACTGGGCCCTTCTTTACACCAGAAGTAGTTTAGTTGAGGACACCTTAATGAGATCCTGTTTAGTGTTCTTTTCTTGTGTCTGATCAATCAGCTCTTTCAATTTCCCACATGCCAGTGCTTCAGCCTCTTAATGATCTTGGTGTGTTTCTCTCTTCTGGATTTTCCCCAGTTTGTATCTCCTATAATGAAGTCCAGAATGGTACAAGTCTTTGAACAGAGGTGAAGAGGTACTTCCCTCAACTTGCTGGCCATGTTTTCTGTTGGCCTTCTCTGCTGCAAGGGCACATTGTTGCCTTATGCTCTCATCATAGCTGGCAAACAGGTTAGCCAGCTACAAATTAGCCCTGGTAAATCCAGGCTGATTCCTTCCTTCACCCTCTTGCTCTTTATGTATTTGGATATGCTGTCATGAATAAAATGCACATACCCTGATGGGGCTGAAAATGATTTAAGAAAGAAATAATAATTTTACATTCTTTGTTCTATACATGGTTTAATAGAAGTTCATTATTATACTGGCTGTCTTTCAGATCTTGATCTCACTTCCTTATTAATAGACTGAAGCCTAGATATTGTCCTTCAATTCACTACTGTGAAACCCTTTGAATTTCCCAGTTCTCTTCTAAAAAGGAGGGCATACCAAATCGTAAATAAATACTACTTGAATAAAGCTGAAAGGCTACTATGTTCTCTGCTCTCTCTCTTTAGGTTCCCATGACCCAAATTTTTTTTCATTAGTTTTAAATTGTAGTTGATTTTTTCTAAGGCTTAGAATTATGAAAATGACAGTACATACAGGATAGGTAATATAGATCTTTTTCCTCAGGTTAAATAAGTTAAACACCTATGAACATAGAAACATACATTGCATTGCCAGAATTAGGCACCTCAGCTAACACTCAACAGAGTCATCTAAGAGAAGAACACTATAGAGCTCCTTAAATCTAGTCAAGAGGAAATTCTAAGGTATACATGTTTCTAAAAACCCCTCTTCTTTCAAGGATAAGGTATATCAAGACTAAAGAAAAATTTCCTCCATTTACAACCCATAGATTGGAGGGAGTTTCAGAAATATAAGCAGGCATCTCCTCTTCCCTAAAAACTCAGAAAAGCTGACTTCTTTCTTTTCAAGGCGCTCAGTGGTGGTGGAAAATCCTTATAAAGGGAAATGAGAGCATTCACCTGGGAAATACCCTGCTCCAGTCCCTTAACTAGTGAATGACTCTATTTTATATTTGGTTAATTCTAGATAAAATACAGAAACAATCATAAGAATAATAAATTCTGACATAGGCTTTGCAACAGAACATTTCAAGTATGAAAAAGAGCAAAGATTTTCTTGCAGTAACCTATAACAAGTCTCTATGATTATGGTAAAGTGTACATTGAATTGTGCAGGAGATTCTGCTTGTGTTTTTGATAACAGTTTATTAAAATCTGTCAAACAAAAGTAATAAATACACACTTTATGGCAAGATATCCACCAAAAATAAAAATCTATGAAGTTACATCAAAGAAAATCATATTGGGACATCTAAATTTTGCCTGCAGTAGCTTTCAAAAGTTATCCCAGAAATGTGCTGTATTTTCATGACTGGCTTCTTTTTTGGATGCAAAACTGAGCGATTACTACATATCAGAAAGGATAAAATAAATATTATCCTACGCTCCGTATGAACTTAAATCCTTACAGACCCAAATAGCATTTAATCCAGGTTCTACTGCTCTTGGTCCTCCTTGCACAATGCAGGAATAGAATCTTTCACAGCCAGCTCAGAAGAGAAGAGAGAATGGTTAAAGGACCTAGAATCCTTCAACTCTAGGCTGTTTGTTAGAAAAGGTGAATGGAAGTGAACGTCATTTAGTTGTGTAGATTTGAGCTGTGAAAAGAGCAGCAGGCATACTCACAAAAGAGTATGATTGTGATGCAAGAGTATATGAGACAAAGCTGGGAAAAGCTATGGGAGCTATATTAACTCAAAATTCTAAGGACTAAGACATTTGCCATTTGGGATTAAAGGGTTAAAGCAACAGATATTCTCATTGCTAACAGCCTGGTCTGTCAGAGTTCAAATTTACCAATTATCTTGAAGCCAGCTGTCCATACTATTCCATTCTAAATGTAATAGTCTTGAGAAAATGTTATCTTTCTAAATTAAAATGATTTGTAGAAGACAGGGTAAACCACTATCAAGTAAGATATCCATTTAGGCACATACATACATCTTTCACTCTCCCTGAACACAGTCTCCCTGCTTTTACTATCTCATACTATACACTTGCTCCTGAAGAGCAGCTGCAGCTTTAAAGAAATCATTTCAGTACTTTTATCCATTCCAGCTTTAATCCCTTTCTCCTACTTTATTTCTCCCCATGATAAATAAGAAGCTATCCAGATGCATATGATGACATTTGGATGTCTACAGAAATATGAAATTTTTCAGATTTATTAAATTCTTGCTTTATTTTGAATGCTGAAATTTGCAATCAACTAATTTTAAAGTCTTTGCTCATAAATTAATGGATAGTCTTACATCCTCATATTTAATACAGACTAAAACTTAAGTTCAGCTGAAAGTATCACTATTAAAAATTTGATTTTAGGGCAAAAGATCAAGATAAATAGAGAATAATTTCACACTAAAATTTGGTCTGATATTATATTAATAATATGAATGAGATTATAAACATTAATTATCCATGTAGGACCTCCTCAGATATTAAACAAGGACTTTTGAATAGTTGATCTATTCATAAAAAAATCAATTATAACTTCAAACCCTCTTCTGAATTTAGTCCAATCTTAAGTCTAACAAAGAACAATATCTTTGATTTACTTTGACCACAACTGTCCCACTTTAGAAGGAAAACCCTACATATAGATTTTTGAGTGATGGGTAGTGCTAGATAAATTTAAATTAAGCCTTAATGTATTTGATTAATCTGTTATCAATTGTACAATGTTTCACTGACATTGCTTCTTGTCATTTCTAATAAACTGTCTATTATGCTTTCCAGGAATTTTCAATCTTGAACTCCACAAAATGCATTCATTCAACACCTGAATAGAAAACAATTTAGTACACCCACCATGGGATAATGTAACACAAAAATAATGCATGATGCACTCATTCCAACTGTTTAAATATATCTTCTCAGAATAGCAATGCAATACTCTGAAGATGTGCTCAAGTTCCTGTTGACTTCAATATCCTTGGTAATGTACTGAAAAGGAAGCACCTCTAGAAGATCGTAGAAAAATTTTATTTCTCAGGTATGGCCTCAAGGATCATCATCTGAAAGTGTTTTTTTAGATTCACTTCAAATTGCATCTTCAATATGGAAGGACAAATAGGATGGTTCTCACAGATCCAGTATAAAACATAAAGATCTAATTCAAAACATAAAGATCTAATTCAAAACATGTGCACCTAGACATAAAGTTTAAGTTATACATAAACACATTGGGTGCTGCAAATAGTCACTCATTTTCACTACAGTGAAAGCCAGATTATGACTAGGTTTGATACAACTTCTGAAAATGAAATGGCAAACCTTTACACAAGGCATAATTTTATCAAGAGAAGGTGGCACACATTAGACCAGAAATCTTCTATCATGAGAAAATTGTCACTGATCTGAGGGTATTCTTTAATATTGAATTATTTTTTAAATTATTAAAAATATGTCACAACTCAGTGTCTTAATACATCATTTAAGTAAAAAATATTATCACTATTTGGGATGCCAAGAATAGATCCCGGTGTATAGTGCTAGATCAGCTACATGTTCAAGTAACAGATTTTGCTCCAACTACCTGCAGGTACTGACAGATCAGAATTCCTCTGTGTGTTTAAAAACAAAATGAACCAGGATGTGTCCTAGCCAGCAACTGCATAAAAGACACTATTTTTATTACAGGTATCAGAGAAGAGGAACACAAATACCAACATGCACCTAAGGAAAGTTGAATGGGACTGAATACCAAAATGCAGACATCTGAGGAACTCCAGAGAGACTCAATAAATATGAACCACTAGCCTGTACTAAGAGACGTGAGAAGAAATTACAATTTTGGTACACACTTCTTTTGTCATCTTAAGAAAAATTTGAGATAAACTGTTTGGAACTTTTCTATTAGAGCTAGTTGCCAATACTGTGTTTTTGTATTGGAAACTGGGATTACAAGTATTTTTATGGTATGTTGCTAGAGAATTTAGGTTCCTGGAGCTTTCTTGAGATCTCTCCATTCTTTTGATAGAATAAAAAGAAGTATATGTACAAAGTGGTTATCTAAAGAATCTGATACCAATTTCTTCATACTCAGTATTCTTTATACATTTGGTCTTTAAAATTTTATTTTTCTTCTTAAAAATACTCTTGCTTTATTAAAATGTTTGTGTTTAACCCATTCCTGCAGATTATCTAAGTTTTACTACAGTCTAATCATGTTTTATAAAGTATTTTGAAATAGTTTCCAGTTTTTCAGTACCTGTCATTTTGACTAATGCAATTTTAGTTTCTTCCTCCAAAACAAAAATACTCAGCAGAATCAAACTTTGGCCTATCACTGAGTTACAATTTATTTCACTACACTGAACAAAGGAAACAGGTTAGAGTAAT
>VWYI01042091.1:6250-24086 GCA_013399455.1 Anthoscopus minutus
AAAAAGAAAAAGAAAAAGAAAAAGAAAAAGAAAAAGAAAAAGAAAAAGAAAAAGAAAAAAAAAGAAAAAGAGAGAAAAAGAACAGGGGATTCTTCTGACTGTCCTCCAATTCTGCAAAGCAAACACTAGCAACAAGAAGAGGTCCCAGGGGCTGTTCTTTTATCTTTTTTTTACTTCTGTAGGTATTTCACATCTCTGTTTTTGCATCTGACCTTTGGCCATTTTCCACCCACGTGTTAAGTTCTCTAGGACTTGTTTTAGCAATTTCAGTTTGCTGCCCCAAAACACATTTTGACTTCTAGTAAGCACTTCAGAACACAAACCCATGTTGGGCAGTTATCCACTCTTTTCTGTTTTCAGGCAGTCTAGGTTTTATTCAGTTGTTCAGGTATTTTGGTTTGTGTGTTGGGAATTTTCTCCCTAAACAAACATTTTTAATGATAACTTTGTGCTTCAAAATTAGAAATTTCCATTCAATACATCCTCACATTTTAATTCTAGAAGGCTCTTGCTTAAGAGAAGGTGGCTTATGCTAAGTAATTTAAAAAAATATTAGCCACTAAATTTTGGAATCGAGTTTCTGAGAGTATTTGCAAAAATTGACAAACTTCACAAACAAATAAACATCAAAAAAAAAATGGAAGGAATCACAGAATCATCTGAGCTAGAAGGAACTCACAAGAATCAGCAAGTCCAGCTTTTAAGTGAATGGTCTATATGGAGATCAAACCTGCATCCAACATTTTTAGCACCATGCTACAGCCAACTGAGCTTCTATTAGATTGCACTAGCTTTTACTTGAACAACACAGACAGTTGGTTCGTGCAAGTATAATACTCTCAAGATAATTTATTTCAATGTAATTAGTTTCAAGGTGAAGGTTATGACAAGGACAATGACCTTCCATGTCCTAGGAGAAGTATCTATGAGCCACAAGACTGAGAATACTGATGATTATGACCTCTAAAGAAGGCTAAGAAGTAGGAGATGGTCATGACCAAACTGTGATCATGTCAGGTACGCCCCTGACACTGGCTACAGTGGCCTTGGCAGGTTTATCTGTTGTTCACTGCATCCACAAATACGTACCTTCCTACAAGGAGTTCCCAGCCTCTGTAAGAGGCTCACAGAGAGCTTTGTGCAGATGCCCTGCTCTAGTTTTGTTTGTCACAGTGACTGTATTTGAGTGTCCTGGAGGCCTTGTGGGGCTTAAGAGTGCAGCTCACTGATTTGCATCTGAGACATTCAGGGCAGACCTTCAGCCCTGAAGGGTTACAATATTGTAACCCTTGGAGACATAAATTCTCCCAATAGCTGGATTTGATAGCTTTCCTTTATGCTGAAATTGGAGGAAATATTTAGGTTCTTCATTAATTTGTATGTTATACTGTTAATCTGCTAATATGTGTGATGCGTTCACATTTCAAAAAATTTTGTACATACTGCAAAGTACTTTTGACCTTTAAGACACCAATATACTATATGACACAAGGACAGATCTGAATGCTCCTGCCCTCATTGGGAATAGAAGAGTTTTGTAGAAAAAAATACCTCCTTCAAGATGGGTCCAGAAAATTATGGGTGTTTCACTATAGCCAAATATTTTTCATTAAAAGATTGCTATAGTTCCACTAATAAATGTCTAAATCTCAACTTCGTTTATTCTCCTGGCAGTTTTCTTAGGGTCCCCCTTATCTCCCATGAACAGTTGCGAGCTCACTAAATTCACTGAAATATTTTTTCCTAAATCAAGAAGAAAGAAGTTCCCTGCACAATCCATTCATGTGTGGTATAATGAAATACGGTTTTAAAAGTAAATGCTAATATAGCATCTAATAGCTTAGATGCTATAATTCTATGTTTTTCTAATTTGTGAAAAAATAAGGGCCCTAATAAACATGGTTATTTAGTAATGTTGCTCTAATCTCCTTTCACTTCTCAGCTGGTATCCAAGGGCTTTGCATGTTTTCATAGCTGTCATATTTCTGAACTAATAATATGTGATGTACTCAGTCCAAATGAGAATGAATCTGGAAGTGTGACTTTTTGATGTCATTTTTTGAATGCACAAAGAAAACAAAGTTCATGCATTATTCACACAATAAAAGATGAAAATTATTAATGCCATAAGGATACATCACTTGCACACACAAGCAGTGGCGTATCTGTAGATCAAGGGTCAGATAGTGCTGAAATTACCATATTCCCAATGTAACAATTTTGAATAATTCTGATATTCTGAGATTTAGACATACAGGTTTTACAGTGCTTTACTTGTAATAATAATTTTGGATACCACTTCCCAATGGAGAAGAAGAATGCTTTATTCTTACCATATGCTTGCATGACGCTCATTTTAAAGTAAGATGACAGTATGTTAGATTTAATACTGCAGAAAGCGTCATCTCCAGAATTCTGTTACACAGAAATGTGAAACAAAATGCACTTATACAGAAGTGCAAGTAAGATTCAGCTTGCATAAACAGTCATGAGTCTCTTAATTTTGGTAAAATCATTTTATGTTTGCAAAGGAACATATCTATTATGTTCATTAAAGGTGACAGAGTAACAACCCTTGAGAGTGAAGATATCTATTATCAAGAACATCTAGGCAAGCAGAGCAATCTACAGAAAGCTAGCTCAGCAAAGCAATAAAGTAATGAATTCTGCTTCTGCGAGGATGTGTAGACGCATATTTTGTAAAATACTGATAAATATGCTTTTTTCAATACAATGTAATGAGTTATCCTTCTCTTAAAATGTACATATGTTACAAACAAAACGAAAAAGTCTTGTTTAATATCTTTATCAGTCTTGTCTAATATCTTGCTGGATGATCTGGATGAAAGCATCAAGGGCACCCTTGATATGTTCACAGTCAACCCTAAGTTGGGTGGGAGTGTTGACCTGCTGGAGGGTGAGAAAGCTCTGCAGAGGGATCTGGACAGACTGGGTTGATGCACTGTGGCTAGTGGTATAAAATTTAACAAGGCCAAGTGCCAGATCCTGCACTCCAGCCTCAAAAACTCCACACAGAACTACAGGTCAGGGAAAGAGTAGCTGGAAAGCTGACCAGAAGAAAAGGCAAGGGGACCACTGGCATCTTGGCTTCTATAAAGAACAGTGTGGCCAGCAGGACCAAGGCAGCAATTGTCCCACCATACCTGGCACTGATGAGGCCACAGCTCATGTGCTGTGCCCAGTTCAGGGCCCCTCATGACAAGAAAGACATTGAGGTCTTGCAGTCCAAAGAAGAGCAACAGAGCTTCTGAAGGGTCTAGAGAGTGACTGATAGGAGGAGAGACTGAAGGAGCTGGGAGTGTTTAGCTTGGAGAAAAGAAGGCTCAGGGGAGACCTTAATGCTCTCTACAACAGACTGAAAGAAGGTTGTAGCCATGTGGAGGCTGGTCTCCTCTACCAGGCAACTATGACAGGACAAGAGGAAATTTCCTCAAGCTGCACCACAATGGGTTCAGGTTAGATATCAGGAAGAATTTTTTCAGTGAAAGGGTTGAAAAGTATTGGAATGGACTGCCCAGAGAGTCATGATCCCTATTCAAGAAATGACTGGACACAGAGTGCTATGGTTAACAAGATGGTAATTGGTCAAAGGTTGGACTATTTAACCTTAAAGATCTTTCCCAATCTAAAAGATTCTCTGATTCTATGTAAAAAAAGAACCTGCTGTAAAGAGTTCTCTTTATTTAGTAATAGAGTATATAGTCATGCTACTTTTGTTTTTGAAGTCAGTAGCCATTTTGAACCTAGATTTCAACTCAGGTACTTAATAAGGAAAGTTCTTTATTTTATATCTTTCACAAATTTTTCTATTTACAATTGCTTTAAAAAATAGTCCATTGAAGCCTGACCAAGGAATACATTTGAAATACTATTTTTTAATTTCCATATATGAACTTGAGAATAAACTGAAGATCCAGAAATCAGATATGTGTTTTTTATTAGTAATTAACAAGAAGTAAAAAACAAGGGAATTGCTAAGAAAATTTGCCAATGATAGATTTAGAAAAGTGGGAAGGACCAATGAGCACTCAGAAACTGATGGCATGGGGAGAAAAGTCTGAAATTCAGCTTTAAAATATGCAAGCTCAAGAATCTATTCAGAGATAAACCAATTGCTACAAAGATTGAAAGGAAGGCAACAACCTGGAAAGCATTAATTCTAGGAATACTATACTGCACATTAGATATAAGTTCAAAAGTGTAGAGTATTGTTGCAATAAAATAGAAAAGATAATTTACATATTGGACTTCATATGTATTACCTTACAAAGCAAAGGTCTAATAGAAGTTCTGTTTCTAAGGCATTGGTGTGATTTCCCCTACAGCAGTATATTCAGCTCTGGGTAACAAATTTCCATAAATATACTGACAAATTGGTAGGCCCTTAGTGAGCTGTGCAAATAAAAAAATAAATAACTAATCTGTGGGCTAAAATGAATTGTTTATGCCACATCTCTGGAAGCGTTCAGGCCAAGTTAGATGGAGTTTTGAGCAACCTATTCCAGTGGAAGGTGTCTCTGCCCATGGCAGGGAGGGCTGGAACTAGATGGTTTTGAAGACAACAAACTCAAATTGTTCTATGATTCAAGGAATTGAACAGAAGTGAGACCACCTAAAGTGACATTCTTATTGACGTAAAAAAAACCCAAACAATCCATCACTTAGTGACATTTGACTTGCATGAATATGTAGTCTTTCCCTAAAAAACTTCTTTTTCCTATAATCAAGTCCATATATATGAAAGCTTATTAAAGCAACAACTAAGGACAACAGCAGTTATATTAAAAAAAGTTAAAGTATATACAACAAAGGAACCACTAAAGTTAGCTTAATGCATTAATTCAATGAATGTAAAATATTAGACTCAGTAAACTGTGTGAAAGAAAATCTGTTTGAGGAGAACTGTGTTTTTATAAGTAGCTTTTAGAGATAGTTGATCAAAAAGTCACATAAATTATATCTAGTAGGAGTCTTGGGAAGAATAGTTCCAAATAATCATCATGTTTCTCTAGGATTCTGGAGTAGATGAGAGAATAGGTATGTAATATATTTTATAATTTAGCAATGTTGGCAAAGAAAATCCTCTCACCAGCTTTTATCATTTTTTTATTAAGGAGTACTAACTTCCAATATTAAATATGTACAAGTAGATAGAAAAATATTAACATAAGTATAGATATAGAAAACCGCTATAGAAATATACAGATTTAGGACAAATAGAATAGGCCCTAGCTTTTTTCATCCTACTATATTCAGGTTTTTTTGTTTTTTCAGTGTATGATGATCTGTTAGAAGGTGGGAAGGCTCTGCAGGGAGACCTGGAACAGTTGGATGGGTGGGCAGAGTCCAATGGGATGAAGGTTAATAAGTCCAAGTGCTGATTCCTGCATTTTGGCCACAATATCCCCCTGCAGCACCACAGGCTGGGGATGGTGTGGCTGGACAGTGCCCAGGCAGAAAGGGACCTGGGGGTGCTGGTGACAGCAGCTGGACATGAGCCAGCAGAGTGCCCTGGGGGCCAAGAAGGCCAATGGCCCCTGGCCTGTGTCAGGAATGGTGTGGCCAGCAGGAGCAGGGAGGTCATTGTTCCCCTGCACCCAGCACTGGTGAGGCCACACCTCGAGTGCTGTGCCCAGTTCTGGCCCCTCAGTTTGGGAAGGACTTTGGGACACTTGAGTGCGTCCAGAGGAGGCAACGAGGCTGGAGAGGGGCTGGGAGCACAAACCCTGTGAGGAATGACTGAGGGAGCTGGGGTTGTTTATTCTGGAGAAAAGGAGACTCAGGGGTGACCTCATCACTCTCTACAACTCCCTGACAGGAGGTTTTAGGCAGGTGGGGGTCAGTTTCTTTCTCCAGGCAGCAGCTGACAGAATGAGAGGTCACAGTCTCAAGCTGCACCAAGGGAAATATAGGTTGGATATTAGGAACAGGTTTTTATGGGAAGAGTAATAAAGTACTGGAACCATCTGCCTGGGGAGGTGGTGGAGTCAACATCTCTGGATGTGTTTAAGACTGGATGTGGCATTTGCTGCCATGGTTTAATTGAGGTGTTAGGGCATGGACTGCACTCAATGACCTGGGAGGTCTATTCAAACTAGTAATTTTTTATTCCATTATGTTTTTAAAGTTTATTTAGTAGAACAGTAAAGGACCATTATTTTTATTTATATTTATTTCCATTATTTTTTAAAAGTTGATTTAGTAGAACAGCCAAAGACACTGTCTTTAGATAATTTTTTTGTGAATGCTAATTGAGCCCTCCTAAAGCTGGGCTATGACACCTGATGCCAATCACTTCTTACAGCAATCCTGATTTTTTTACTTGCATTCTACACCATTTCACACATTTCATGCCATTCATCACATTTCAGTTTTCATCCATTTTTTCGGCAGATTTGAGATCTAGTACATAGGCAGTTCTAGCATTTAATTGCAAATGTCTAACCTCAATATAAGGTTTCCTTCTTTAGGCTTTCATCATGCAGTCATTTCTCTTCAATCCTACTCCCAATCATGTATGCTACTGAAAGTGGCAGTTCTTGCTGTTCTCTGAGGACTAGGAAAGAAGTAGTAAATACATATGTAAGGTGGATAGTTTTCTGTTCTTTCATGTATACTGTGATAGTATAAGAAAAAGTAATTGCAAATTCTTTGCAGAGCTTGCATATCCTGAAATCTATTCTTAGCAAAGAAGAAATCTTCAGGGCTTTTAGATATTAAATAAATGTTAACACTGCTTTATCTAACATGCCTGAACTGAGTTTTTTTTCACATCTGACTTGCTTAGGCTTGGCTATTTTAAGAGGTAATCCAATTATACACCTGTGAACAAGATCTTGTAATTGAAACTATAAACCTAATTTAACCATATGAGATATTAATATCTTGCTTTCACATCTTTTTTCAGATGTATATTCTGTATTTGGGAATAGTGAGTTGTATTAATCTGTGTCAGATATATTTGGAAGTTTGGCATTTATTTGACTTCTTAATTTTTTTTTATTCTTTCACAATGGATATCTGCCTTCCACTGTCATTACAAGATATTTTCCTTGATTCTTACTTAAACATATTTATTGCAAGATATTTAACTTCCTTAAATTTGTTTTCAAGAGGATTAACTTCCATTAGGATTCATTGATACATGCCATTAAATGTCCAACAATCCAATCATCTCCATTTTTATGATGAACAATGCACCTTTGTTTTTAACTCACCGTAATGTTGTTGCATATCTGAGGAAGGGCAATTAACAATTTTATATGATTCTTTCCAGTGCATTCTTACTTTTTCTAAATGACTTAGAATTGCTATTCATGTCACATAAGCATCTTTCAGAAGAATGTTATGAACAACTATTACTCAAGTAATTTTAACTCCTCCATGCTCCCTATAACATCCACTCCTTTGTGCCTAAAACTTAAAAGTAAAATAATACTATTCCATTTAAAACGGTTTTTAAAAATATCAATGTTTACATCTATATATATTTAGATTGTAAATAAAGAAATATTACTTTGTTTTCTCATTTATTTTATTACAAAAATGGATGAAAGTGTTTTCTCTAATCTCTGCAAGATGTTTTCAGAATTTTTAAATTATTTTGTATTTATGCATTGAATATAATCTCAACTATATTTTTTAAAGTCTTAGTATAATATAGCTTATCTTTTTAGACATCCCATAAATCTTTAGCTAGAAATGCACAATGTGATTAATAATAACGTTCTACGATCTCACTAAAATTAGAATTATAGTTTTTCTTATTTAAGTTGCATTGTAGAGAAAACAGTGTTATTTATTTATTTATGATCTCTTCTGAGAATTTTTTATTGATTAAACAACATTTTCATGTAAATATGGCATCAAAAGTTTATAATCAAATACTTTGATTCTTAAATTGTGAGGGCAGAATTTAACTAATTTGACTTCTGTTATGAAATAGATCATAGATTTCATTCCATGAGTCATATTCTTGCCATTTTTAAAATGTAAAATACTTGTATAACACCTAGTTTTGCCATAAGCATTCCAAACAAGTCAGCCAATGACATTACTTGCTGATTTCCTCCAGATGATAATTATATTTCAAAAATATATGTTTTATTTACTCCTTGATTTTTTAAAATTTCAAATCCTTACTGTTTGGACATGTGCAGGTGCATTAAAATAGTTATATTATTCTAATTTTTGGGGTTTTTTTCTTTTTTAATTTAAATGTTTTATGGTGAAGAAAATAAAGCATTTAAGAGCTCTATTTCCACACTGCCAGTTAAGCCAGTGGGTTGTATAGTGGATTTTTGCTCTTATTTTATTACTCCAGTTTCCTTTGTTGTCAACAATGTAGCAGAATGCACCTACCTAGTAGGCAGTTGGATACACTAACAGATTATTTTTTTCTGGTTTATCTGGGCAGTTTGTATTCTGTCTGCATATTTTTGCTGTCACAGTGATAATTAATTTTTCCACAAGGACCTTTCCAGTAAAAAATTAGAAAATTATGTCAAATCTTCAGCATGATATTTATCTGCAACTTCCAAAACCATGGCTTTCTAATAATGGCATGCTTCTCTATCAACAGCAAATTAATTTTACTGGCTACTAAAGAACTGCTACAAGTCCAGAACATGAAATTTATCAAAAACTAATTGACAAAATTATATACCACTTACACAACATTTGTTAAATTTTAAACACTGATACTGAAATATTTTAATAAATATTATCTTGTTGGACCCTGAGAGCTTTCTTTGTAATTCTTCTTTTGGGGTTTGTTTTATTTCTGTATTATGTGATTGCTAACAATTGCATTTATACCAGTACTAGAAAACAAATACTTGCTGTCAGTTTGCAATTCTGAAATTATACTGTGCTACAGTGCCCTGGATCTGGCATTTTTATACTATAATTCAGATTTTCCTGTCAGATTGGTGTGTGATGGGGAAATCATCTAGCTAACACTCATGTAAACCACAGTGACTGGTCAAATTAGATGTGGTGTGCCTTATTATTAAAAAAAATGAGTGAAGATGTGTGATGTGCTTTTTCATCTGCATATTATTAAGGTTATTTTGAGATAGAATGATATAATAATTGCTTCTGAAATGAGAATAGAATTCTGACTTTTTTTCTTCTTACAATCAATTGCAAGTAGAAAAGCAAGGTATTTTTTTCTATTATATAATATTAAAATATTAGAGAAAAGCTAGAAAATATTAAAATCTAGGAATAGAACGGCAAGCATTCTTCTTTGCAGCAATATAAAAATTATTATTCTGTGAACACCTCAGTTATTTGTTATTTTATTTTGCAAGTAAAGGATTGTTGTGGTTTAATCCTGGTAGGCAACTAAGCACCACATAATCACTTGCTCAATGTCCCTTCCCTCTCAGTTGGATGCAGACAAGAATTGGAAGTGCAAAACTGGATTGAGAAAAAAAGTTTTTTAGGATAATCACAAAACCGAAACACAAACCCACAACCCTTGTAATCAAAACTAAACACAAGGAAAGAAAAACTCTGTAGTCCAAATAGTCCCTAAGCAGCAGGCAGACATGAAAAATTTCCAGCATTACTTCCTGAACTGCACTGTTCAGCAATAGCTAAGATGTGGATGACTTATCAACTCTGTTCAGTTACAAGTCTACACCACACTACAAATACAATCTGCTAAAATGAAAATTAATTTCACCTCAGCAAAAACAGAACATGTTTTTTGACTGTAATATTTTCCTCTTAATTCTAGGAACTGTTCAGTTTTCCACCATGGTGAACAACCTATTTCAATATCATGATTTCCCTCAGTTTACTCATAATTGAAGTTTGCAGAGAAAAACATAGAGAAGTCTGATATTTTAGAAACTTTAAATTATCACGCATAAAACTCACATTCTGAAATGTTTCCAGCTTTCTCATCTCTATACTGGTATTCTCAAATAAATAAATTTAATGTAGTCAAAAAGTTTCTAGCAGATGTCTTCAGTATAAGTGCATGAAACTCTGCCAGGGAGTTATAATTATCCTAAAGTAACAGAACTCCAGACCAGGAGGTTTGAAAGTTCAAATTATAAACATCATATTCATGGCAGGAGCATGAGTCCCAGTAATTTTTTCATTCACTATATTTGTAGATAATGAATAACTTGCCTTTTATGAGGAGAAGAGTTATTTACCCTGTTTTCCACACGAAGGCCTGAGTCAGGGACTGAGTACTAACTAAAGTTAAGAAAGAATTGCTTTGTCATCTCATTGTTAACTGGAAAAAGAAATGCAGATTGGTGATTTACTTCAGAGTATTTATTCATCTTCTCTGTAGCAGAGATCTCTGTTATTTGTTCTGTATCTGTTGGACAGATGTGAAAAGGCTCAAAACTTGTTAAGGATAACACAGATTTCTCGGGATATATAAGCTGGTTTCTGCTATTTATAGTACCCAGGTGTCTTTGATATGAATTAATAAATACAGCCTGAAATATTCCTGTAATATTAGGTGTTTTGAAAGATTGTTTCAATCTTGACATTATTGAGAAAAATCCTCACATATCATTCTTTATGTTGAAGTGCTATTTCATTGATAATTTGTTGATACTTAAAGTCAGGTCCCAGGACTTCTTCCCAAGGACAAAAATTTCAGCATTGAAAGATAACAACTTTGCATGGTTGCATTTGACTATAGCGTCACATTTCAGACTACTTCTAATAGTTGTTGAATAACATCATTGTTACTTAAATAAAAATGCTACCCACTGTTTATCAGAATCAGTTTTCTGTTGAAATTTACAATTGCACCACTTATCACAGCAAGAAATCCATTTTACTAAAAATAATAGAAAGGGGCACACTGTATGGCAACTTTGTATTGCAGTTCATTTGAAACAAGTGTATTCAAAATGTCTGTAAAGAAGTCTTATACTAATTATACTTTCTGTTTTCCTGTAATTCATATTCTAGAGGTTGAAAAACATATCTAAGACTTGAATGACATTTCTGACAGTTTCCAGCTGTTTTCTCAGACTATTTTTAATGAACAAAATTAATGGATTCAATATTTCAACATGATTCTTAAAAAAAGATTTAAATATAGATTCATGTGTTACTTTGGTGTGTACATTTTTTAATCTTTAAGGTCATTTACATTTTTCCACAGTCAAAATATCTATTTTCAAAAAATATTTCAACTAATTTTGTCCCTGAGCCAGGATGCCACATACAATACAAGTTTGGTTTTGAGGATGTTAATCTAAAAGTAATTTCTTTCTATAAGGTTCTATTATTTTCTGAACATGCTAGTTTAATGATAAATTTAATGAAATTTTGAATTCTTTAAATTATATCTGAAGTATAATAGATTGTATGTGTCATGCATTTCTTTAGAACCCTTGAGCCCAGTTGTTTCCTTAACTGAGTCATAAAAATTAAATGTATACTGGGAAAAATACTCTCAGATTTCAACTAGTGACTTCTATGAAAGCATTCACTGTCTAAAAACATTGGGTAAACTCTCTTTTTCTTTTTTATTTACCTTTTTTATTCAAAGCGCTGTTTTTCATGGACGTTAACATTACAAAACCAATTTAAGTACGAGCAAATACATACAGGAACAGGAGCAGAATTATGGTCAGGAGTGGCATGAATGTTGGATTTCAAAACAGCCTGTCAGATTACTAACTATGGATTGAAGGGTTACTCTCTTTGGAGTAGGGTACCTGTCTGCCTTGAAGACACACGAGTCACAAAAGAGAGAACAAAACCCCATGTATCATTACGGTGCTTTATCACTTTATTTATTTATTTTCTACTATGTTGTGGCTTAGAAGTTTACAATAACTCATTAAAATTGTAAAACCACCGGATAAATTAAGCAAGCTTTCCCACAGTATGAATAATACAGAATCCAAACCCCAAGGGCAACATTCAGCAACCCAAATAACATGGCCATCCTCCAAATTTCTGCTTAGGCTCTCTCTGTTTGCCAACCTCTGCATGAAATTGAGGTAAAAAACTAAACTTTGAAGACAAATTCAATACAGAAGCACATTTTATTTTCAACACAGTGATTGAATGTGCAGGATCTTTCAGAAAAAAAGAAATGAATGACATCAGATCCTGAAGGACTGTATAATAACAGGTGCACACATACAGGATAAGGGATGAGCCATCCCACACAACTGTAGCTCAGAATTTCCCTAGCTTCATAATGTTGCAACCCAAACAAGACAAAACACAATAAAATAAAATAAAACAAAACAAAACAAAACAAAATAAACAACATAAATGAAATCTAATTAAAAGTTCCTTGCATGTTTCTCCATTTTCATAGTCTGACCCACATAGCCCTGTGACCACTGGTGCAATTGCTTTAACAATGCCTCCTATTGCTTAATGGCTCTTGTAATATTTTTTCATACTCCAAATAAAAGATTCAAAAAAACAGGACATAGACATCACTGAGATGAAACACTCTATAGTCTTTTTAAGTATAGCCATCTAATTCTAGAGTTTCAGGCTCAACTTTATCACATAACATCAGGCATATGGTTGCTGTAACCAAGTCAGAAGCTAGGGCTTAATCCATTCTCAGGGAAGCAAATTACCTAAATAAGGTAGAAACTCTGTCTTGAAGTGCCTACACATAGAGAGGTAATCTAAGGTGGTTAGTTGTCTATCATAGATATAGGAATAACAATCACTTCAGAGACTACCTTAGGTTCAAATCCATTCAGAATTCAGGAAACAGAAGTTTTACAATCTCTGCTTCTTAATGCCTCTGCTCTCGTAGGCAAGAATTACAGAGACACAACAAAATTTAGAGCAGGTATTTTGTTTGAAGGATAAATGAACAGAGAAGCTTGTTTAATGCCTGCAGGTAGTCAGTGAAAAAAAAAAACCTAAAATACTTTAATTGTTGTGTTGTCCTTCTGTCTTATTCTTCTAGCCTGCTTTGGCACACATGATACCTGACATCCTGGAGGACCTAACTCTTGGGCAATAGATATTTCTTGCCAAACACGCCTCCATCTGCAGCCAAGGAGTCACCCCTATCCTTTAACTTAACCTGGACATACCCTATCTGACTGATAAGGGGTAGCAAAAAAGGAATGTATTGTTTCATTTCCTTCTAGTTATGTTATGCTACCACTGTGAAAATTTGCTTTATAGATTATTTTTGAAGAATACTTTGCTAGACTATTTTCCAATAAGGTGAATTTTGTTTTGTTTTACTTTGTTGTTTTGTATAAAATATTCGGATACGTACTGCCCTAAAAATGAACTCTCTGGCTACTTTGAATTTTTATGCTGTTATTTAATGGTCAATTAATTCCACTTAAGGTCACAGTTATGCTTTTTTATTACTTGTGATGATATTTTTGTTTGACATTCATGTTACTTTGTTGTATCTCATAAAAATGATTAATGAATAACTCCTAATTGTAGAATACAAGCTTTTATTCTTGTCACTCCCGCTACATAAAGATTTCTAAATCTTTGAAAGGCTATCACAAACTAAGTTAAGTATTCCCTTCTGAGGTGCAAAAGGCTTGGGTAAAAATGTAGGTCCTGTAGGCCCTAGTGGACCAGGGTATCCTCCCAGTCCTTGAAAAGCTTCTTAAGTGAAGATTTCTCTCACTACCATTCAGCATATTACTGAAGATTGTGAATATGTTCATATTCATTAATATGTACATGTTCAAAACATTAACTTGTTGTTCACAGTCTACATTAAAGATTAATCTAAAACTCAAACCCTTACCAATTTGGTTCTTGTACTATTTCAAATCTCAAACAAAATCTATGCAAATATACTTACTGAGGTTCCACAGCTATACTCATGTGCTCAGCTCTATTAGCATGTTCATTTTCTAAGAAAAATAGTTAGTTACTAGAAAAATAGTTTTAGTTACTTTAAAGATGTCCTTTGCATAACCTTTTCCATATATATATATATATATATACACACATGCTTAACTTTTCAAGCCAGGTTTCTCACATAATTTTTTTGTTGCTACTCTCTCAGAATATAACTAACTACATTAACTGAAGGCAAAGTAGGTGAGAGGAAGAAATTGCATCTGGGATCCCTTCGTTAAAGGCAGGAATAACATTGTTGACATGTCACAAGCTCAAGATATCACAGATATCAAATAGAAAAAGCCTGCAATCTGCAGGACAATCAGTCAGAAAACTACATTAAGTTTGGCCTGCATTTAAAGGTTTTCCTTACATGGCTATGTTGCTTAGAAAATTTACCAGGCCACAGGACACTTCTGGACTAGCCTACTTTATTTAGAATTTCTGCAGTTGGATAGTCTTGAACTTTGTTCCCTGATGGATGATTTTTCGTATAGTACAACAGGCAGATTCATTTAAGTATTTATATACTTTGAGATACCCAACACAAGAATTTTGCTGTGTGACTGTGGCACAGCTGAAATGCAAAAAAACTGGGTATTCTGTGCTTGATTACTTGGGAGAATTGCAGAATTCTGTCATCTGGATACTCTACATTCAGTTAATTTGAGGAACTTAAATTAGGGAAAAGATTGAGTATATCTAAGAAATGTCTGCCCATCCTGTACATCAGTAATCAAAGAGAATACAGCATTTCTGGGTATATATAAACCCATTAAGCGTCGTCACTCTTAGTCATATGTATTTTCTCCCTCTTTGAAAATTTAGAGGGGCACTATGACAATCAACATCCACCATTTGTGAAAGTTTATTAACAGCAAAAGGGAAGTCACAACAAAAAAGTTCCAATATAAGGGAATAACTAAGAAAAAAATCCCAAAATAGAGTTTTAGTATAAGCACTGTTTACATAAAACTGAACTGGTAGATATTAGTCTTGTGTACGTATCAAGTATTTGTATTGTCTTTGTGCAGCCTGCATAAGAATCGCTCAAGAATGAAGAAAATTTAAAGAGGAACAGTGAATGTTTAAAATTGGTGTTCATTTTCATAAAGCCATAAAAGCTTCAACGAATATTGAAAGCTGAAAACAGGCAGAAAGGGTGAAGGACAGACTAGAGCAGACACATACCATGCTGCTCTGGAGTCAGACTGGCATGAAGCAACTCTAGTGCTGCAATCCCTTCCCAGAGCTTCAAAGCCTCTTTCCCATGTCCATGCCTTGCAAGTATCTTCTACTGCCTTTCTCAGGTAATCCACATGCATATTTAAGTACAAAAATGACATCATACGTCCATAAAAATTACATCTAGAGGTAGAATTTTCAATCAAATTTGTAATGAGCAATATGAACTTTCATACAGTTTCATTTGTTCTGTTAATTGCATTTGTTTTCTCTTACAACTTATTAACTGCCTTCTCTTACAAAATACCTTTTGCAATCAAACAGTTGAAGAGTCCTGTGGAAACAAAAGTTGAAGTACCTCCTGGCTCCTTTGTTCTTCCAGCTTCTGCTGTTCATTATAACAAGATTTACTGGAAATTAACTCTATTATGTGGGTGCAAAATTTGGAAAAAATCTCCTCATCTAGTCAGGAGATTGTGATACATCTTAAGAGAAGAAATTCACTTGGTGAATGATCTCCAGTGCTTGAGGACAGTATAATGCATTAAAAACATGGCATATCACTATCTTGTCTGAACACACTTTGCTTTTATTGAAATATCAACTTAGTAGTGAGCTCATCACATCTGCCTTTCTACACTGCTATGCATTTGCGCATATGCTCTGTGTCAGCCTCAGTCTAAAACCAATGGTCCCACCTGTGCCCATTCATTTGTCACTTAAATTCTTTCTAAAGTCCCATATTTCTCATATCATACAGAACCATCTGTCTTCCCTAACTGAAAATCAAAAAGAGAATACCAAAGAGTGCATAAAAGTCCAATGTGAACATTGTGTCTCTGTGACTTGTCATCTCAATCACTGTCCTCTTCTCTAAAGCCTTGAGATGCAGACTAGACACTATTTATGAAAAAAATATCTTTTTCCTGGATTGGTGCTTTGGATGATAAAATTTTCAGGCCAGGAATTTTCCTTACTTCATTAGTTGGAGGGACTCCAGAAGATTGTTTGTCTTAAAAGTGCCATAATACTAAGTCCTAGTACTTTTCATCAAAAAACTGGAATTTCTCTTGTGAATTTGGAATGAAAGTAATCTGCTATAGAAATGATCAACAGTTCTCAAGCAGGGAAAATAACATTTAGAGTCAAGACCAGATATCATACAGCTATTAAAAATGTTGACAATTCTCTCTGCAGAGCTATGTAAAAATCCTGTTTTAGCTTCAGTAAAATTTGTTTCACTATCTGACATATACAACAATCTTGCTATGACTACAGGTGACAGTAAATAGTGATTAAAAATATATTTACTAAACTCCAGTTTGTTTTGCGTTTAGTTGTTGTTGTTGTTGTTTTGTTTTGTTTTGACTATTTTTATTTTGAAGCCATTTCAGTCATACCTATAAAGTTGGGCAATAGTATTAGTGACCCAAGGTCTCAAGCTCTGTGCATGAAAACATAAATGTTTCCCAAAAGATTACAGGCCATAATATTTCCAGAAATAGCCAGTGAGAACTGGAGATATTCAGTGGTGTTTGCAGTATTCAGTTCCTGTACACAGAAAAATCTTAAGAAATTAAAACTTTGGCATTTTTTGTCCTCTATTAGTCTTATTTCTTTTTTATTGTAATCTGAATCTAAAATGTGGAAAGATTGACTTTAATATCTTCAAATAATCTTAAATCTGCAGTGATATTGTAAATAGTTTGTCTTTGTTTTTGCTTTGTGTTTTTCTCATGATTACTATCTATAATTATGAAAGATTTCAATTTGGTATATACATTTTTTCTGCTTTCTTTTCACATATCTCACCCATTTTAAAATACATTAAGAATTATTCCTCTGTCTTGCAGCAAAAGAACTCATAACATTAAGGTTATTTAAATGTTTGAAATTTAATTCTATTAGTCAAATATATTTTAGTTGAAAAAGAGAATAAAGAAGTCTTTTTACACTACAAATTCTGTACAAAATATTAATGTCTGAAGAAATAAAAGTCTGAAATGTAATTGTTTTTCCCTAGTCTTTGTCTGAAGCCTGCTATTGTTGTCATAAACACTATTTTTAATCTAGTTTTGCTGCAAAACTTTGAAATTGCATGCTGAATTCACACCACCTGAATATGAGAAAGAACTTCTGTACTGTGCAGGTGACTGACCTCTGGAACAGGTTGCTCAGAGAGGTTGTGGAGTCTCCCTCACTGGAGATGTTCAAGAACCATCTGGACACAATTCTGTGCAATGCGCTCTAGGATGTCCCTGCTTGAACAGGGAAGTTGGACCAGATGACCCCACTGTGGTCCCTTCCAGTCTCACTCAGTCTGTGATTCTGTGATTCCAAAATGGCAGAGGTAGCACATAGGTAATCTGTCAGGTCTGTCTTCTGAAACAGATGTTTTAGATAAATGGGAATCCTGATGGAAGCAGGATTAGTGAGCAATGCAATGGATGTCTCCATCTTTGTTGAACATTAGGTTTGATTAAACACTTCTCGCAGAGCCCTGCATATGGACCTGAATTTTGTTGTTTGCATCTGAGAGATTCTTTTTGTGCTAGAATATTTTATTGGGAACTAAAGGAGAGTCACTAGCATTTCTACTAGCATCAGTCTGCAGACAGGTGGACACATACTAGAGACATTTATGGCCAGCTCAAACTAGGAGAAAAAGTCAGAAGGAAACCAAAACAACAAAACTCAGGAGACTCTAAGGGCCTAACACTCCTTCATGGTTTCTTTGTCCCTGGGCTTATGGGTTATTCAAACACTTAGAATAAAATCTCCA